>BTPG01000019.1:87624-144000 GCA_036245525.1 Semisulcospira habei | reverse complement strand
AGAATCATCACTGGTGCCATGCGTTCTACTCCCATCTCTGCATTGGAAAGCGCATCCGGACTTGAGTCACTAGAGGAGAGAAGAGACACCAAGCTCCTGTTACAAGCAGCAAAATTCAAACGTCTGCAGAACCACCCGATGAGACAGAGAATGTCAGAGCCAACAAAGGGTAGACTCAGGCGCTCCAGCTTCATACATCTGGTAAGGCAGGTATGGGGAGATAACTCTCGGCCCCTCTGGGGGGGTTCCCTGAGTGCCTCTCGGGTTGTGTGGGCACACAACGGGCAAGTAGGCTAAAATTGAGCCTAGAAGTAGACATTCCCATGTAGTCATGTCATCGGTAATGTTTTTGAAGAAACAAAGGCTGCTCTGGCTTTACCGATTTGTACTCTGACATCTGCATCAGTTTTGTCAAGACACAGCTATTTGTGACATGCTGCCTGATGTGACACTTTTGGGTCAGAAGTTATGAATAGTATTTGAGAAAAAAATCTTTTGTCAAAATACGGCTTTTTTTAAACCTATTTCCTGATCTCTTGTGACCCTTGACCTATCCGATGGGTCATCTAAATTAGTATGCATAGAAAGGTCTTACCATCAAGTACAGGTATCTTTGTACCAAGTGTGGGTTTAAAGTTATGAATTGTATTTTAGAAGAAAACAAATTTTTGGCTATTTTTTACCTACCAGATTTATTTCATCAAAAACATTACCGATGACATGACAAATGGGAGTGTCTACTACGTGCTCAAATTCTAGCCTACGAACCCGTTGTGTGCACACACAACCCGGGAGGCACTCGGGGAACCCTCCAGAGGGGCCAAGAGTTGTCTCCCGGACCTGCCTATCCGGTTCCGAGTCACCTGACTCGCCAGTCAGCTACGTAGGCTCACGACCTTCGGACGTGTTCTAGCCTCGCGCTCCCTTCGACCGGTCGGTCTTGGTGCTCGAGTTCGCCGTGACTTTGGCTTCGCCTGTTGCTTCGCTTCTGCTTCGCTTCTTGCTTCGCTGCAGCTTCGCTTGCGCTTCTTCGCTTGGCGTCCTCCTTGGTTGGCTTCGCTTGGCGGACCTGCTGGTTCCCGCCATTTCGCCGGTGGCGACATGGACGTCTCTTCTCCCGCTACCGCTTCGGCAGAGAGGTAGGATAGTTAGTTGGGCCCGGAGCCGGTCCCCGGGCGGGGTACCGGCCTGTGCCGTTGGACTCTACCTTGTTCGTGTTGTGTGGGTTTCGTTGAGCGGGGACTCTTAGCTCGGCGGGGCCCTGGTGCCCTCGCCTTTCCCCTTTTTGGGTGAAATTACTGGCTTCCCCTGGTAGCCTTCGGGGAGCATTGTTTAAACCAGCTGCGGCGCGTGGCTCATGTTGCATCTCCGGCCTGGCTGGGGTATGCTTGTTTCGAGAGCGCACTCTTAGCTTAGAGCGCTACAGCATTATTGCCTGGGGGCACGGCCTTTCGTCCCTATTGTCGTTTGGCCCGCCGTGTGATGGCCTTAGTCGCCTGCGCGGCGTTAAACCCATATAACTAAACTAAACTAAACCTATTGTCGTTTGGCGCACATTCCTCTCCAGCCTGGCTGGGGTAGGCTTTGTTCTAAAGACGCAAGCTTAGCTTCGGGCGCTATAACAGTGTAGCCTGGGGGCACAGCCCGTTTGTCCATATCGTTCGGTACGGTTCCCCATGGTAGGACGAGCCCTGTTGGTCTCGACCACGTACCGGCACGTTGTTTGTTTGGTGTGTTGCAGTGCCCTCCTGATGACCTGCACGCAGTGTGGAGGTTTCCAGTGGCCCTCGGATTCGCACAAGGTCTGCCTGCCGTGTGTCGGCTGTACTTCTGAGCGTTCTTGTGACGTTTGCGCCGTCTGGCCGGAGCTCCGCTGGGTCCAACTTTGGAGCTTCTACCGACGTGAACGCCCGACACTTGTGCCTGTTGCAAGACCTGCGGAAGTGCCGGCTGTCATCTCAGACACACCGACCGCTCTTGCCCCCGATGGCCCCAGTCTGGAAAGATCTCCACAGCGGACACAGCAAGGTAGTGTGCGGAGTCGGGAGTTCGAGGCGCGGATTCCCAGGAGGGAACGCGCTTGGACCAAGCCTTACGACAGGCAGAGAACCCATCTCGAGACAGAGGTCAGTTCGGAGAGACGTGCCTCGCGCCGTCCATGGTCAACCGGTCCCCACTCGTCTCCTAGGAAGGCCTTGGATCCCCCTCGGCCGCTGCGAGCCCGCCTCGCCACAGAGTCCGGCTCGCGGAGACATTCGCGCACACTCACCACACCACTACCTGTGTCCAGTTCCTCCTTGCGATCGAAGTCTGACCACCACTCTCGCGCTCCTTCGTGTGAGCGTCGTACAGTTCGGGATTCTTCTCGTCATCTGGACCATGGACCTTCGCGCTCTACCTCTTCGCGGCGTTCGTCCCACGTTCCCCGCCGTCTGCCTCGTCCCGCCCGTTCCCCTTCCCCTCGCCCAGCCTCTTTCCTTCCTCCTCGTTCCCGGGGATCACGGTCTCCAGCTCGTAGTCGCTCGTCTGGTCGCCGCCGCCGTTCCCGCTCCTCTAGTGCGTCGCGTCGCCGTCGCGGACGTCGCTCTCCCCTGCGTGCTTCGGCGCCTTATGGCTCCCCTCGTCCTCGTCGAGCTGCTCGCTCTCGGAGTCACGGTCGCCGTCCCTCTTCGACGGCTCTCGGCGGCGTGGACGACGATTCGTTGAGTCTTCTCCCTGATGATTCCATCTCAGTTCTCCTCGGAGGTCTCAGCCGCTCTCCTTCGCCGCTCTCTCCTTCGGATGCGTCGACAGCCCACGGGTTACCGGCCTCCTCCCGCACAGAGGTTCTTCTGGCCCTCGACGAGGTCGCTCGCCTCATCTCCGCCACGCTTCCGGCAGCGGACTGCCCTCCATCCCCCCCCCTGAAGAGGAAGCCTTCTGCCTTCGTCGACGCGGGTAGACAGGTAAAGAAGTTCAAGACTCTCCCTCAGCCCCCCTCCTTCGTGAGCTTCGGGATGTGTTCTCGGCCCACCTGTTGTCTGACTCAAGAGACAGTAATTTCTTCTCGGACCACAGATGGCCTCCGGACCTCGATATGTACTTCCGCCAGCAGTGGTACGCCGGCCATTCCCAGGCCTTCCTCTGCCCTCTCCCTCCGGTGGATCCAGCCGCCGTGGTTCAGGCGGGTGGGGCCTCTGCACTCAGACGCGCGCTCCCCGCGGGTTTGGACAAGACGGCTTCGCTTGTCAGGAATTCCTTGGCCTGCGCCGGCTTCATGGAGCTCCTTACGCAAGCCTTCCTCCGGCGCGTGGAAGATTCGTGGCACCCGTCCCTGACCCCCCTTCTTGGCGACCTCCTCGTCCTCGCTGAAGCGGCCAGCCGCGCCGCATATCACTCTTCGGTCAACGCTATGGCTGCAGCCGCCAATTGTGATTTACTCCGCCGCGACGCTGTCCTGCAGGCCTGCCGGGGAATGCCTGCCGACCTGAAGACCCAGCTGCGTCGGGCCCCCCTCGGGGGACCCCTTCTCTTTGGTGACACCTGGCAAGCCGTCAAGGATTCCAATGCGGACAGGTGGCCTCCCAAGTCTGTTCCTCGGCGCTTTCAGTCAGCCCGCAAGGCCGTGGGTCGCCCCCTGCGGATCTCCAGACCCGTCGCCCCGACGTCAACAACCCAGCTGCAGTCCCTGCGTCGCCGTCGCCCCGCCTTCGGTCGCCCCGGCCAAGCTAACGCCCCCACCCCCGCTTGGCCCCGTCCCGCCCGTCGCCCTGGGCGCGGGCGGGCTCAGTGACTCCTCCCCTCCTCCGCCTCCGCCGGCCGTCTCGGGTCCTCCAGTCGGCGGCAGGCTCGCCCTCTTCAGCGACGAGTGGCGATTACTGATTCCAGAAGACCCGTGGATTTTAGACACTGTTTCCGGCGGCCTACGGATCTCCTTTCGTTCCCCTCCTCCTCTGCGTACGACTCCGCTGTGGACCGAAATCCCCGCAGACCCGCTCAAGGAGTGCGCCCTACGGGGGGAAGTCGACTCTCTCTTGAGGAAGGATGCCACAGAGGTTGTGCGCCGCGCAGACTCGCTGGGATTTTACAGCAGACTTTTCGTCGTCCCCAAGCCTGGCGGCAAGTGGCGCCCAGTGATCGACCTCTCAGCCCTAAATCGCTTCATCGTGGCTCCTTCCTTCCACATGGAGACGGCCCGAGCCCTGCGTACCGCGGTGCGACCCATGGATTACGCCGTCAGCCTGGATCTCTCCGACGCTTACCTACACGTACCCATACATCCGGCCGCCCAGAGGTATCTGCGCTTCGCGTTCGATGGAACCGTTTACCAGTTTCGAGCCCTACCCTTCGGCCTCAACCTCAGCCCCTGGGTCTTCACCCGCTTGATGGATGCAGTTATGGCCAAGGCACGGCAGTCGTCTCTCAGCCCTATGTCCAACTACCTCGACGATCTCTTCCTGAGAAACCACGTCGAGTCCGTCTTGGAAGAGGACAGGGATACTCTGATGCGTCTGCGGTCGCGACTGGGGTTCCTCCTCAACGTCGGGAAGTCAGATCTCACGCCCTCGCGCCGCTTCATTCATCTCGGAATGGATTTTGCCACCGATCTCAACGTTGTTCGCCTCCCGGATCCCCGGATTCGGAAGTTGGCCACCTTCGCCAGCCAGCTAGCTCAGCAGGCAGCAGCTCCCGCCCGAGTTTGGCTTCAACTCCTCGGACTGATCAACGCAGCGGCGGACCTTCTCCCCCTGGGTCGCCTCTACGCCCGCCCCCTTCAGCTGCACCTCCTGCTTCTCTGGAGACCCTCTTCTGGCGACCTTACCCACCTGGTCCCGGTTTCCCCCCTGGTTCGCCCTCACCTTCTACGCTGGACCGACACGGCTTGGTTGGCTTCGGGAGTCCCTTTGTCCTCCCCCCCCCCCGCACCTCTCCCTGTGTGTCGACGCGAGCCTCTCGGGGGGGGAGCCCACCTGCTTCCTCAATTCTCCTCGGCTTCCGGCCTCTGGCCCCCGGAGTTTGCGGACAAGCACAGCAATTGGTTAGAGCTGCAGGCAGTCTGGCAAGCCCTCTTCGTTTGGGAGAACCAGCTCAGGAACCAGCGGCTTCTCGTCCTCTCCGACAACTCGACGGTGGTGGCCTACATCCAGAGACAGGGGGGCACCCGATCTCCCGACCTCTGTATGCTCCTCTTCCGTTTGATGCGCTGGGCCGAGGAACGCGACATTACACTCCTCGCACGACACATTCCTGGCCACTTGAATGTGTTGGCGGACTCGCTCTCTCGCCGCGGCCAGTTGCTCCACACAGAATGGACGTTGCGCCCGGATATCTTCCAGATGATCTGCGCCCGTTGGGAGACTCCCTTAATCGACCTCTTTGCTACGAGGTGGAACCGCCAGCTTCCCCTCTTCGTCTCCCCGATTCCAGACCCGCTGGCCTGGGCAGTCGATGCCCTCTCGATTCCTTGGGACGGCCTCATCGCTTACGCGTACCCCCCAACAGTCCTCATTCCCAAGGTCCTCCACAAACTTCGAGGGAGCAACGCAGTCCTGCTTCTGGTCGCCCCGCTGGCTGGGGCCCGGTCCTGGACCACCGACCTACTCAACCTCGCCACCTCTCCTCCCCTGCGCCTTCCCACGCCCCGTTCCATGCTCAAGCAGCCCAGGCAGGCTCTCTTCCACCCTTGTCCCGAACGCCTGTCTCTTCACGCCTGGAGGTTGTGCAGCGCGCCCTCACCGCTCGAGGCTTCTCTGGTGCAGCAGTGGAGGCAATCGCTGCAGCCCGCAAGCCTTCCACCCGGCGTGTTTACGAAGGGAAGTGGCGCGTCTTGTGTGCCTGGTGCGACGCCCGTCGCCTCCTACCCACCGGACTGACTAACCCACAGCTAGCGGACTTTCTCCTATGGCTCTTCGAGGTCCAAGGTTTGGCGCCCATCACCATCAGGGGATACTTATCCATGGTCGCCGACACGTACCGTCATCTCGGCCTTCCAGACCCCGGCGCCTGTAAGGACCTCTCCGACCTCATGTCCAGCTTCAGCCTCCAACGTCCGACTCAGCGTTCTCTCGTTCCTCGCTGGGACCTACCTTGGGTCCTGACGTGGCTGAATTCTTCCCAGTTCGAGCCACTCGCTCTAGCCCCTCTGGCAAATGTGACACGCAAGACCTGCTTCCTTCTAGCCTTGGCCACCGCGTCCAGAGTTAGCGAGCTACACGCTCTTTCTACCCGCCCAGACTGCCTCCAGTTCAGGGCAGATCGCTCCGTGCAGCTCTTAACGGACCCCAGCTTTATTGCCAAAACAAGGTCGCCCCTAACTGCTCCACAGATCATCACCTTGCGGCCCCTGGGAGGGCCTGCCTGCTCTCCGGAGACTCGGCGACAGGATCCCGTGCGTGCCCTACGCATCTACCTGCGCCGTACCAAAGTTACCCGTAGAGGGCGCTCCCGCCTCTTCCTGCCCATACGCCAGGGCAAGACTGATATCACAGCCCAGACGATCTCCTCCTGGCTGCGCTGGGTAATACGATCGGCATACATGGATCTCTCCCCACGCGTAGCGCAGAGACTGAAGATCCGCGCACACGAAGTACGCGCCATGGCCACGAGCGTCGCATTCGATCGGAACTGCGCTGTCAAGGACATCGTGGCCGCGGTGGGCTGGCGAGCAGAATCTACCTTCGCTCGTTTCTACCTTCGGGATCTGGCGGGACAGCGAGACAACCTCGCCTTGTTGGGGGACCTCACGGTGGCACAGCACTCCCTCCCGGCGCAGCAGGCGCCGTAGGTACGCACCTAGCTCGTTACCTGGGAATTAGCAATGGGAGGACGGTCTTGGTCTCCGGTAGTACCGGGGCGGCACCCTCCTCCTATTCGTGATTCTCCCATTTGTCATGTCATCGGTAATGTTTTTGATGAAATAAATGCATTTTTCTTTAAAAGGTATTTTTTCGAAAAATACTTACCGATGACATGACACGGAGGACCCTCCCACCTGCCCCGCTTGCCGCTGGTGAGCCTAGTATCTGACTGGCGAGTCAGGTGACTCGGAACCGGATAGGCAGGTCCGGGAGACAACTCTTGGCCCCTCTGGAGGGTTCCCCGAGTGCCTCCCGGGTTGTGTGTGCACACAACGGGTTCGTAGGCTAGAATTTGAGCACGTAGTAGACACTCCCATTTGTCATGTCATCGGTAAGTATTTTTCGAAAAAATACCTTTTAAAGAAAAATGCATATTTCCTGATTCACTTTGACCTTGACCTTTGGGAGGCTTGATTGATTGTACATTGCTTAACGTCCCGACAGCAACAAGGCTTTCTCAGGACGTGCCTGCACTGATTGTGAAAAAAACTAAACAGAAAATTGAATGTATGTCGCCAGCCGGTCAAATACATTAAATAAACCTACAACATGGGGCATAAATAAAGCTAAGACCATTTAGCAACACACATCCAATATCAAGAGCTACAGGCAGTGCAGACAGTAGGGAGAGTTTTAAAAAGGCAAATACAGGTGAATGGACAAAGGGTAGACAGAAACACATGCCCCAGAATAGAGAGAAAAACCCACCCTGTGGGGCTGACCAGGGTGACCCTGGGAACTAAAAAATACCTAACCCCACCCAAGTCCCCCAGGGCAGACCCGGGTGGGGGGCTTTGGGAGGCCACTGAAATTGGTATGTTTAGACAGTTTTACCACAAAGTGTCCTTGAGCCAAGTTTGAAGACTGTGGCTTGAATAGTCTCTCAGAAAATGCCAACGTTAAAGTTTACCACGGACGACCACTGGCCCCAGAACACAGATTTACTTTTGCTTCGCACGTGAGCCAAAAAGCTGTGTTGCAAAATTTGCAGCGGAGTGTACAAACTAGTTTGAGCAAGTTGGATGAGTGCATGCAAACTGACACCAAGAAATACAACCTTGCTGACCAACACACTCCTACATTACTGCCAGGCATGCATCAACAACCCACCAGAATGACAAATGGAGGGTTGGGGATAGGGAATAAAAAGCAAAATCATAGCAACTGCAATCCAAGTAGCAAAACGTCTTTTGGCCCATGACGGCCACACGGAGCGCAAGCAGAGCCATGCATGGGCCCAATGCGGCCACAGTGGGCCCATGCATGGCTGTGCTTGGGCCCACTGGGCCATCATGGGCCTGAGGCCCCTTGCTTACTAGGAAGGTGGGGTTCACCCCCTTGTTCATGCAATCACTGGTAATGCTGACAGTACCACTGGCTGCATGCACAACAGGGTTAGGGTGGATAATTGCATAATATTGAGCCTGCATCTTGCGCCATACAGAAAATGCTGCAAGATGTTTGAGGTAAAAATTAATAAAAGTATGAATACAACAACACAAGATAATGCAATAAAACAACATGCACTCAAGACCACCAATGTATGTTCTGAGACAACAGTGATCAAAAAAGCACCAACACAACACAACCAGAAATGCTTATAAATCTCTGGCACATGTATGTACATTTGTATCATGACAGACAAAATCAGAAAAATTAATTAACAAGAATGGAAATTTTGAAGAATAAAAACAGGGAGGGGGGGGGGGAGTATAATAACAATCATAATAATAATAAAAGAAAAGAAAGAACAGTATAATAATAATGATAAATCTTTTTCTGTGGTGCTGTCATTGCCTGATCAAAATACAAACATTGCTCTAACCTTCCACCAAAATCACAACCATGGCTGTATCAACACTGTATAAAACACACATGCAGACACCACGTAAAACAGCTGATACAGCCCCAATGCCACATAATCAATCACTAAACGAGTTGGTGGTCTAACAGGCAGCACCCTTCCCTCACTGTCTGCTGGGAATGACCCATGTTTGTAAAAGTGTTCTAGAAGCTGCTCCTTCTCCTCATAGCGCTGGTACAACCAATGCAGGAGTTCCTCCTCATCGCGCGGCACCTGAGACACAGGGTAGGCGCGGTAGTGAACATGGGTATCTTGCTGTTCTCGCATCATTAACACCATACCAAACATATCAGGCGGCTTGTCTGTCTCTCCATACTTGTAGCCGATGGTCATGTCCAAAATCCATTTTAGTGGACGTTCTGGGTCAGATAAACCTGTAAGATGAGAAGGACAATTAACCCATTGGTTGTCGGTAGCATTTTTGCTTTCTTTGTTTGTCACAAGGATTCCAGCAGGAATTATTATGAAAAAAAAACAACCTACCAACAGCCACCATTACTGACAGTACCACTGGCTGCGTGCACAAGGGAGTTAATTACGAACTCACTTGCACATGCAGCCACATGTACTGTCTGAGCAAGACAAACTGCAAAATTTCTTCATGCTTAACAAGCATCTGAAAAGAATAATCTCTTCATTCCTGGGACACAGGTGCCTCAGACAGGTAGGTTATTTGGCAGTGACTCTGCATTGATTTCAGAGACCTGACATCTAGATGCTGGTAGTGCAATGGTTTAGGAGATCATGCACTTACTGCTTTCTTCACTGTCACCTCGATCAGACACTGGAGGAGCGACGGTGTCCATCACAGCCTTCAGAGCACCAATCCTGGGCAGTGTCACATGTTTCAGCACTGGATAGCCATTCTTCTGCCCATACCTACACAGATTAATAAATGTTAGGCCATGAAGCCCTGACAAGCTACAAGATAACATGAACTGACCATGATAGGTTAAAGGTGATCCAAAAATAGATTGGTTCCCACAAAACATGATAGATCAAGGTTGGTGCCAGAATGGCTGAGCGCTTATAAACAGTTCAAGTGTGGAGCAAGAATTTTGGCAACACCCTTAATTAAAGTATCATGAAAGATCCATCTCAAGAAATCTAGCTGTCATACAGGTAATAAAAAATATGAGAATTTGGACCACAGGGCTCAAGTGTATATACAGGCAAAAAAGCATCATACCATTGACTGAACCTGCTTCAAACGAATACATGTACACAAAAAATATAAGAAAAAGAAAAGAGGGAAACAAAGAGTAAAGACACAGTGTTAAAGATATGCACTCATGAGTCATGGCACATTTTACAGAATGTCGAACATTCTTGTGAGCCTGTGACACGACGTCATTCGCGTAACAACTGACATATTCTTAGTAAAAAAACACACACTACAACAGAAAATTAGTTCTTTTTGTGATTCCGCTATGAAGACATTGTTGTTGGAATACTTACATTTGTCACAGAGTTTCCTTTTCACCAATCTATAGATGATTTTCATGTGTATGTCGAATAGTATGTCCAGTGTGACAACAAACATTTTTCTCTACTGAGTGAGAGGAAAAAGTTCCTCAGTCATTGTCCTTAAATGAGATAACAGAAATACAGATCTGACTGAAGAACTTTTTTGTAAAATGTGGTAATCACATGAAGAATTGTGTTTGTTTCCTCAAAAACATTACCGATGACATGACTTTATGGAAATGTCTACTTCTAGCTCAATTTTAGCCTACTTACCCGTTGTGTGCCCACACAACCCGGGAGGCACTCGGGGAACCCCCCCTAGAGGGGCCGAGAGTTGTCTCCCGTTTCCCGCCTTACCAGCTCCGGTCACGAGACCGGCCAGTTTTGCTACTTCGCTCGTACAGAGAAGACGTGTCTGGCCTTGCTCTCGCGCCGCTTCGACCGGTCCTTCTCTTGCCTACGCTCGTTGCCTCTTCGTTTGCTCTGCGCCTCCTAGCGCTGACCTGCCTTCTTGTGCCCTGCCTCTGCTGGCGTCGTTCTGCTGCTCTCCTCTAGGCTGTGGAGGTGTATGACTACCCTTCCCCCTGTTCCCGATTCGTCTCGGAGGTAAGGTAGTGGTAGTTTCCCACAGCCGGCCCTCGGGCCGAGAGCCGGCTACCGTTGGGCTTTCCTTTCGGCTTTGCTACTACGTGGGCGCCAGTTGTTGAGCTTACGCTTCGGCGCCTTGCACGACCTTTTTTTTTACGAGTCTCCTCGAGGGAAGTCGCCTTCTCTCCTTTGGTATTTCACTGTTACGAGAAGACGTTGCCTTGTAGACTAGGGTTTCTGTTCTCGTACGGCCTTCGGGCACCCACACTCCGTGCGTCTACCTTAAAGGCCCTTTAGCTCTGGGAGACTGTAGCCACTATTTACGCGCCGGTGGTTACGGCGCTTGGAGTACCTTGGTGTGGGGCTAGGCTCCCTTGTCCGCCTTTGCGACCTTGTGCTCTTTGTCTGTTGCAGGAACCAAATGCTTACCTGCGCTCAATGCGGCGACTTCAAGTGGCCGACGGACGACCATGCGGTCTGCCTCCCTTGCTCGGGCTGCGCCTCGGATCATCTCTGCGATGTCTGTGCGACCTGGCCGGAGATCCGTTGGTCTGACCTCTGGAGTTTTTACCGGCGAGAGCGACCTCCGTCTGCTATCTCTCGTCCCACTCCTGTTGACGTCGCCCCTGTGGTAACGACCGCTCTTCCTCGCCTCGGCCTCTCGGAACGGATTGATCGTCGGGACCCTGCGTTGTTCCCTGACCAGAGGACTGCCACTGCTGCCACGCCCGCTGACCCTTCCGGAGGGTCTGTTTGCCGGCAAAGCGCCCGCCTCACTGAGCCCGGCCTGCAGCAGTTCGCCACGAGCCGTCCCACGTTGACTGGCCTTGCTCCTCTCTCTCTCCACGATAAGCCCGCTGATCCTTCCGGAGGATCTGTACACCGGCATAGAGCCGTCCCACGTTGACTGGCCTTGCTCCTCTCTCTCTCCACGATAAGCCCGCTGATCCTTCCGGAGGATCTGTACACCGGCATAGAGCCCTTCTCACTGAGTCCGGCCAGGAGAGACGTCAGCCTCAACCTACGCGACACAGTCGCGCCCCCGACCTTTCCCGTTCCACCGTCAGTGCTAGACACTCGCGCTCGCCCCGCGAGCGCCGCCGGAAGGATCGTTCCCCCCGCCGGGAGCGTCGCCGCTCCCCCCGCCTCTCCTCGTCGCGCGCTCGGTCGCGCTCGCCTTCGCACCGTTCGATGCGTTCGCCGCGTCACCGCCATCGTCGACCTTCTTCCCGTGATCGGCACTCCTCTTCGGTTGTCCGCCGTACTTCACCCAGACGTCGTTCCCACGCACCGGACAGGACCCCTCCTCGCTCCTTCCCGCGTTCGCCTCGGCGATCCCCGCCTCTGTCGTCGCTGCCGGCTCATGCCCGGGCTTCCCGCGAGGTTCGAGATGCGCCCCCGCCCAAGCTTCGACCTTCCGTGGTGCCTCACCCGCCTTCTCGCCACCCCCTGGACGAAGAAGCCCTCAGCTTGCTGCCCGAAGACTCCGTCTCAGCCCTGTTGGAGGAGGATGCTCGCTCCCTTTCGCCCTCCGACGTCGGTGATGATGTCCCCTCGACCCTTCCGTCGTCGTCCCGGGCGGAGACCCTCCTAGCCTTGGATGAAGCCGCCAGGATCATCGCGGCCACTCCTGCCCAGCCTCTCCCCCCCTGAAGAGGAAGGTCTCGGCCTTTGTGGATGCCGAGCGTCAGGTGAAGAGGTTCAAGTCGCTTCCCCAGCCGCCTGGATTTAAGGAGCTGCGAGATGTCTTCTCAGCGCACCTGCAACTTCCAGCGTCTCGAGAGCCGGTGTTCTTCTCCGATCGTCGCTGGCCGGCTGGCCTGGACATCGCCTTCCATCGGGATTGGTATGCCGGTCATTCCCAGGCTTTCTCCATCCCTCTTCCTGCGATCGACCCCCCGGCCGTGTCGCAAGCTGGCGGCTCCGCCCTCCTTCGCCGTTCTTTCCCTCGTGGCCTGGATTTGACTGCGTCTCTGGTGCGGAACACCTTAGCCTGCGCTGGGTTCCTGGAGCTGCTCACTCAAGCCCTGGTTCGTCGTGTGGAAGACGCTTGGCATCCTTCTATCACGCCTCTCCTTGGGGATTTACTCGTCTTAGCGGAAGTCGCCAACCGAGCCGCCTACCACTCGTCCGTTAACGCTATGGCTGCCTCCGCCAACTGTGACCTGATGCGTCGAGACGCCCTTCTGCTTGCCTGCCGAGGGATACCACCTGACCTGCATGCGCAGCTTCGTCGTGCTCCGCTGGGTGGCCCCCTGCTTTTCGGCGACATCTGGTCATCCGTTTGAGCCTCCAACCCCGACCGCTGGCCTGTGAGTGCTCCTCCTCCCCGCCGCTTTCCGTCCTCCCGCCAGGCTAGGGGTCGCGCCTCGCGGTCGGTTAGACCCGCTGCTGCGTCAGCCCCTGCTTCGGCCCCTGAGCAGGCCCCCGCCTTTGGCCGTCCTAGACCCTCCAGGGCCCGTGTCCCCGCCTGGCCCCGTCCCGCCCGGCGACCGGGTCGCGGGCGGGCTACCTGACTGCCCCCCAGCCTTGCCCCCACCGACCACTTCGGGGTCTCCGGTCGGTGGGAGGCTAGCCTTTTTCAGCGGAAATTGGCTCACACTCTTTCCCGACGACCCCTGGATTTGCGACACCGTCTCGGCCGGCCTCCGGATCGCCTTTCGCAGCCCGCCGCCTTTGCGTCGCTCCCCCCTTTGGACCGAGATCCCCAGCGATCCGTTGAAGGCCTCCGCTCTTCGGGGAGAGGTCTCCTCCCTCCTGAGGAAAGCCGCCACGGAGGTGGTACGCGTCCCCTACTCCCCAGCCTTCTACAGCCGCTTGTTCGTCGTTCCGAAGCCTGGAGGGAGATGGCGACCGGTGATCGATCTCTCGGCCCTGAACAGTTACATTACGGCCCCCTCCTTCCGGATGGAGACTGCTCGAGCCCTGAGAGCCGCGGTCCAGCCTCTGGACTTCGCAGTCAGCCTGGACCTTTCAGATGCGTACCTGCATGTCCCGATGCACCAGGCCTCCAGGAAGTTCCTCCGCTTTGCGATCGACGGTGTGGTATACCAGTTTCGCGCGCTCCCGTTCGGTCTCAACCTCAGCCCCTGGGTGTTCACCCGGCTGATGGACGCCGTAGTCGCCAAGGCCCGACAGTCCTCCTCCAGTCCGACGTCGAATTACCTAGACGACCTCCTCCTACGCAACCAGTCAGAGACCTCGCTCGCGTCGGACAGGGATGCGCTGCTACGGCTTCTGGCACACTTGGGCTTCCTAGTGAACGACGGCAAGTCGGATCTCTCTCCGTCCCGCCGCTTCGTGCACCTGGGCATGGAATTTGCGACCGACCTCAACACGGTGCGCCTCCCAGCCCCTCGGATCCAGAAGATTGCGGACCTAGCAGGTCAGTTAGCACGACTGGACGTGGCCCCCGCCAGAGTCTGGCTCCAGCTTTTGGGCCTGCTGAACGCCGCAGCGGACCTTATCCCCCTAGGTCGTCTCTACTCCCGGCCGATCCAGCTGCATCTCCTACTCCATTGGCGCCCGTCGTCAGGCGACTTAACGACGTTGGTTCCGGTGCCCCAGATGCTGCTGCCTCATCTTCGTCGGTGGACCGACCACTCTTGGCTAGCGTCGGGAGTTCCCCTGGCCGCCCCTCCTCCCCAGACCTCGCTTTGTGTCGACGCCAGCCTCACTGGGTGGGGCGCTCATCTCCTTCCTCGGTTCCTCTCGACTTCGGGGCCCTGGCCCGCGGACTTAGCGCACACTCACATCAACTGGCTGGAGATGCAGGCGGTGTGGCAAGCCCTGCAGTTCTGGGAGGATCTCCTCAGACACCAGGAGCTACTCGTCCTCTCGGACAACACGACTGTGGTGGCTTACATCCAGAAACAAGGTGGCACTCGCTCTCCCGACCTTTGTATGCTCCTCTACCGGATGATGCGTTGGTGCGAGGACCGGGGTATTACCATTCGAGCCCGACACATCCCCGGACACCTGAATGTCTTAGCCGACTCGCTGTCTCGCCGCGGCCAGCTCCTGCACACGGAATGGACCCTTCGGCAGGACATCTTTCGGATGATCTGTGCCCGGTGGGAGACACCCCAGGTCGACTTGTTCGCCACAAGGTGGAACCATCAGCTGCCGCTCTTCGTCTCCCCGATTCCCGATCCACTTGCCTGGGCTGTCGATGCACTCTCCATTCCCTGGGACGGCCTGGTGGCTTACGCCTTCCCCCCGACGGTTCTCGTACCCAAAGTCCTTCTCAAGCTTCGGGGATGCTCGGCGGTCCTGCTGTTAGTTGCGCCGTTCGCCTGGAACCGCTCCTGGACCACCGACCTTCTCAGCCTCGCCACGGACCCGCCCCTGCTGCTTCCCGCCCCACGCACCATGCTCAAGCAACCGCGTCAGCCGCTGTTCCACCCCTGCCCGGAGCGGCTCCTCCTTCACGCCTGGAGGTTGTGCGGCAAGCCCTCGGAGCTAGAGGCTACTCGGGTGCAGCAGTGGAGGCGATCGCTTCGGCCCGCAGACCTTCCACCATCCGAGTCTACGAGGGAAAGTGGCGAGTCCTGTGTTCCTGGTGCTCTGAGCACGGCCTGTCACCCACGGAACTGACTAATCCTCAGCTGGCGGACTTCTTCCTCTGGCTCTTTCGAGACTTAGGCCTGGCCCCCATCACCGTGAGGGGTTACCTGTCCATGATCGCTGACACTTATCGACACCTTGGACACCCAGACCCGGGCGCCTGCAAAGACTTAGCCGACCTTATGGGTCACTTCGGCATCCAGCGCCCAACACACCGCTCACTCCTTCCCCGCTGGGACCTGCCCTGGGTGCTAACGTGGTTAAATTCTGACAGATTTGAACCCTTAGCTTTGGCCCGTTTCGCAGATGTGACACGAAAGACGTGCTTCCTGCTGGCCCTTGCTACCGCCTCTCGGGTGAGTGAGCTACACGCACTCTCGGCGCGGCCTACCTGCCTACAGTTCCGAGCGGACGGGTCTGTTCAACTCCTCACTGACCCTGCCTTCCTGGCCAAGAACAGGTCTCCTCTGACGGCACCTCAGGTTATCACCTTACGGCCGCTAAGAACCAACCCTCTGTCTCAGGAGACCAGGCAACAGGATCCCGTGCGCGCCCTTAGAGTTTATCTGCGACGATCTAAAGCCTTCCGCAGAGGGCGTTCGCGCCTCTTCCTACCTCTGAGACCCAGCAGGAATGACATAACAGCCCAGACGATCTCGTCCTGGCTCCGCTGGGTTATACGCTCCGCGTATCAAGATATCTCCCCGCAGGGAGCGAAGAGGCTGCACATTCGCGCACATGAGGTACGAGCCATGGCCACGAGCCTCGCATTTGACCGAAACTGCGCTGTCAAGGACATCGTGGCAGCCGTGGGCTGGCAGACTGAATCTGTATTCGCCCGCTTCTACCTCAGGGACCTGGCAGGCCAAAGAGAGAATCTCGCACTAGTGGGGGACATCGCCGCGGCGCAACACTCCCTCCCGGCGCCACCGGCGCCGTAGGTATGCACTTCGCTAAAATTGTCGGGAGGTTGCGACTGGGAGGACGGCGCTGTTACCATTAAGAGTTGCGCGGCACCCTCCTCCTCATCGCAATTCTTCCATAAAGTCATGTCATCGGTAATGTTTTTGAGGAAACAAATTCATTTTTCTCTAAAAGGTATTTTTTCGAAAAATACTTACCGATGACATGACTCGGAGGACCCTCCCTCCTGCCCCGCTTGCCGCTTTCGAGCGAAGTATCACAAAAAACTGGCCGGTCTCGTGACCGGAGCTGGTAAGGCGGGAAACGGGAGACAACTCTCGGCCCCTCTAGGGGGGGTTCCCCGAGTGCCTCCCGGGTTGTGTGGGCACACAACGGGTAAGTAGGCTAAAATTGAGCTAGAAGTAGACATTTCCATAAAGTCATGTCATCGGTAAGTATTTTTCGAAAAAATACCTTTTAGAGAAAAATGAATTTTTGTTATTTAAATTAATAAATAATACCAAAAGAAAAATCAGCGCATTAAATAGGCACTTTATCCCAATTGAAAATCGGCTCAAAGCACCGCCATGAACTGAACCCAACAAGCATGCTCACGTGAATCACGTGCTGTCATGAGTTTTTTTCCCCCCTATTTTTGTAGGGGAGTTAAATTTAGAGGGGTGACAGAGATTAGTTAGTCACCGGGTAAAATGTATTTTTCTTTAAAATAATTTTTTTTTTTAAATACTTACGGATGGCATTACAACTAGGAAATGGTTTCTTAGCTAGTCTAATTTTAGCCCAAAATTTGTTGTGTACTATAATGGCGATGATGGCAGGCTAGGGGCGCCATAGCCCAGGCGGAAGCCCGCGAAACCTCCCTTCCGGTTCAACCGCGCATGTGCCCAGCACTTCCTACTTCAGTCAGTTTCTTAGCGTAGAACAGCGGCAAGCGGGGCAGGGGGGAGGGAGCTTCGCGTAATACCATCGGTAAATATTTTTCAACAAAATTTATTTTAAAGAAAAATACATTTGTTTTCTCACAACACATTACCGATGGTATTACAACTAGGAATCCCGAATAGGAGGTGGGTGCCGCTATAACGCCCCTATCGCCTGCCATCGAAGCTAGTAAATTCCCCTCCTCAAGCAAACTCCCTCTAATTTTAGCAAAGATACTTACGGCGCCTAGGGCGCCGGGAGGGAGTGTTACGCTGCCACGATGTCCCCCACCAGCGACAGGTTCTGGCGCTGGCCGGAGAGGTCCCTCAGGTAGAAGCGTGTGAAGGTGTTCTCCATACGGCCGCCACAATATCGTTTACAGCACAATTGCGGTCAAATGCTAGGCTTGCAGCCATGGCTCTGATCTCGTGTGCCCTGATGTTCATGCGTCTAGCTGTCTCAGGGGCGAGGTCTTGGTAGGCCGATCGTATGACCCACCGAAGCCAGGAGGATATGGTCTGGGCTGAGATGTCATTTCTACCTGGGGACAGAGGAAGGAAAAGGTGGGTGCGTCCCCTGCGAAGCGGCTTGGTCCGGCGCAGGTACACATGCAAAGCTCACACCAGGTGCTGCTGTCTGGACTCACGGGTGGAGCCTGGTTCTCTTAGTGGAAGAATGGTGACCAGTTGAGGAGCCGTTAACGGGGATCTGGTCTTGGCTAGGAAGGCCGGTTCGGGCAGCAGTTGTACCGAACCGTCCGTCTGGAACTGTAAACAGGCGGGACGCGCCAAGAAGGCGTGCAGCTCGCTGACTCTGGACACTGAGGCAAGAACCAGAAGAAAGCAAGTCTTGCGAGTCACGTCCGGTAAACTTGCCAGCTGGATCGGCTCGAAGCGAGGCGAGTTTAGCCAGGTAAGCACCCAGGGTAGGTCCCACCGAGGCACCAGGGAACGTAGAGTAGGACGTTGCAGACAGAAGTGGGCCATAAGGTCGGCTAGGTCCTTGCAGGAACCAGGATCCGGACGTCCCAGATGTCTGTACGTGTCCGAGATCATGGCCAGGTAACCAAGGATGGTGATGGGCGCTAACCGCTGGTCGTTGAACAGCCAGAGGAAGAAATCCGCCAGCTGAGGAACTGTCAGATCAATGGGGGAGAGGTTTCTGTCGCCACACCAGTCGCAGAGAACTCTCCACTTGCCTTCGTAGACTCGTCTGGTCGAGGATCTGCGGGCTGTAGCGATCGCGTCCACTGCCGCACCTGAGAAGCCTCTAGCGGAGAGGGCTTGCCGGACAATCTCCAGGCGTGGAGGAAGAGACGCTCTGGGCACGGGTGGTACAGCGCCTGTCGAGGTTGCGTGAGCATCGTGCGCGGGGTGGGGAGCTGCAGCGGAGGGGCTGTGGCGAGACTCAGAAGGTCGGTCGTCCACGACTTTGGTCCAGCAGAACGGAGCCACCAGGAAAAGGATTGCATTGCACCCTCTGAGCTTGAGTAGGACCTTGGGGATGAGCACTGTAGGAGGGAAGGCGTAAGCTACCAGACCCTCCCACGAAATGGAGAGGGCATCCACTGCCCAGGCTAGGGGGTCCGGAATCGGAGAGACGAAGAACGGAAGCTGTCGATTCCATCTGGTGGCAAAGAGGTCTATCATGGGAGACTCCCAGGTTGGGCCGATCATCTGAAAAATGTCTGGACGTAGCGACCACTCTGTATGGAGAAGCTGTCCGCGTCGGGAGAGGGAGTCTGCTAGGACATTCAGGTGACCGGGGATGTGACGCGCTCGGAGAGTGATGTCCCAGTCGTCGCACCACCGCAGTACCTGGTACAGAAGGATGCAAAGGGAGGGAGAGCGGGTACAGCCTTGCTTCTGGATGTAGGCAACGACCGTGGAGTTGTCTGACAGGACCAGAAGTTCTCGATGTAGGAGATGAGGTTCCCAAGCCAGGAGAGCTTGCCAGACCGCCTTCAGCTCCAACCAGTTGATGTGACGGGACAGCGACTCCTGGGGCCAGCAACCGGAGGCAGTCTCGAACGACGGAAGGAGGTGGGCTCCCCAACCGGCGAGGCTCGCGTCGACGCAGAGGGAAATGGTGGGGGGAGGCGAGAACAGCGGTACTCCTGTCGCCAGCCAAGAGGGATCTGTCCAGCGCCGAAGGCGAGGACGGAGCATAGCTGGGAACGGGATCTGGGCCTCGAGGTCGGAGGTCGACGGGCGCCAGTGAAGGAGAAGATGCAACTGTAGCGGGCGGGAGTAGAGACGCCCCAAAGGGATCAGATCTGCTGCAGCACTCATCAGACCCAAAAGTTGAAGCCACTGCCTGGCCTGGATCGACGACAACTGAGACACCTGCTGGGCTAGAGTCGCCAACTTCTGGATGCGGGGTTCCAGCAGCCGGACGATGTTGAGGTCGGTGCAGAACTCCATGCCTAGGTGCACGAACCGGCGCGACGGAAGGAGATCGGACTTGCCGAAGTTGACCAGGAAGCCCAGCGTCTCGAGTAGCTGAAGCATGGCGTCTCAGTCTACCTCCAAGGCGGACACGGCCTGATTCTTCAATAGCAGATCGTCGAGGTAGTTGGACGTATGGCTCGAGGAAGTCCATCGAGCTCTGGCTACTACGGCGTCCATGATGCGAGTGAATACCCAAGGGCTGAGATTGAGGCCAAAGGGAAGAGCCCGGAACTGGTAGACGACCCCTTCGAACGCGAACCATAGAAACCGTCTGGAAGCTGGGTGCATGGGGACGTGAAGATACGCATCCGAGAGGTCCAGGCTGACTGCGAAGTCCATAGGTTGCACCGCGGCACGCAGGGCCTGAGCTGTCTCCATGCGAAAGCGAGGAGCGACGATAAACTTGTTGAGCGCTGAGAGGTCGATAACAGGGCGCCACTTCCCGCCCGGCTTGGGTACCATGAAGAGCCGACTGTAGAAGGCTGGGGAGTCATGTCGAATTACCTCCTCTGTAAGATCCAGCCCAGCTGTCGCCACGTCTCATCTCCCGGTAATCGCGCCCCAGGCTGCATAGTTCCACAGCATCCTCTGTCACATCGCAGAACCCCGTTCACCCCAGCAAGACGCGGAACAGGAAGGCTCTTGTCCCATCCTCATCAGACCACTGGCTGCGCCCTGCCTGCACCAGCGTGCTCTTGTCCACCGCCGGGCGGGTAACTGCACAACAGACCGTTGGGAGTGAAATCGTCTACTCCTTGAGTCGTCTACTCTGGTCAGGCGCCAAAGAACACCAGAACTCCCAGCTGACTCCACGCAGCCACGCGAACTGCCTCCACTAGGTCCCGAAGCTGACATCTGAGGAGAGAGCGAAGAGCAAGCCAGTGCGATGCCAGAGGGCAGCGTTCCGCCAGAGGAAGGATGCGAAGAGACGAGATGTTCGTCCCAGCTGGTGTGTAATCTGAACTGCAGCCGCTAACACGATGGAGAGCGATGTCAGCCCACGTAGTGATGTCGGTCAAACCTGTCCTCACGCCGCGCCGACAACTACTGCTTACTTCCTAGCCATCTGCCGCATGTGGGGAAAAGGCTGCCACTTCGTTCCCGGTACCGCGTCATCGGTGTCACAGAACTGTCACCTCTGTCCCTCAGCTGCCAGCCGACTAGTTCCGAACTGCTACTCTGCAGAAGAGTGGTCCCTGCCAATCCAGTCCGTCGGTCTGCGCGGAATGCTGGCACGTCCTGCGTCAGTGACCCAGGAAGACTGCTACGTTCAGTGCTAACAACAGGGCGACGCTGTCTGTGCCACCGGTCCTCGTTAGCCTCCTTGATGGTCTGCCAGGTGGGGCCACCGAGCGGCGCCCTGCGCAGTGGTTCCTCAACTCGGTCGGCAGCGGGCCGGAAGGTACCTCGACGCCGCAGATCGCAGATGGCCGTCGCAGTCAAGGCGGTGATAGCGGTGTAGTAAGGAGCCCGGTTGCCGGAACCGCCCAGGCGAGGATGTCGGCTAAGCGGAAAGAAGAAGGGTTCCATGCCTCCTAACGCGGCGGAAGATGTCCTGCGCCGCCAGGTCCAGGAACCCTGCAGAGGCCGGGGAATCGCAGAAGAGGAAGCGGTCGTGCAAGACCAGCAGAAGAATCATGACGTCGAAGAGAACAGCACAGGACAGCTCCAGGGGGTCCACCGCCAGGAGTGGGCAGGTGCAGCTCTGCGAAGTTCCGCGTACCACCTCCGCCGGAAGTCCATGGACAGGTCTGCCGGCCACCTGTTGTCAGCGAAGAAGCAGGTGTCTCCCAAGGCGCCCTGAAGCGGGTGAAAGGAGAAAGCTCCACGTAGGTCCCGGCACCCGGTCGGTTGAGGAAGAGACTTGAAACGCTCAGGCTGTTACACGGAGTTCACGAAGGCCGAAGCTCTCTTCTTGGCAGGGGGAGAAGGCGGGCAGTCTTCCTCGGAAAGACAACCGCGATGAGGGGGGCCGCTACGTCCAAGGACCGAAGAGTCTCCATCCTAGGCCGAAAGAAGCTGGCGGCGACTCCATGACATATCAAGACAGCGAGCGTAGCGAAAAGGAGGCACCGTCATCGCCTAGCCACGCCGAAACGAAGTCTTCTGGGTCCAAGCTGAAAGAGTGGTCCATCACGCACGCGGGAGGAAGAGGCGTCTAACTGCTCCGAACGACCGGTGAACGCCGGGAGGTGGCGGTCCGACGAAAAGCTGAAACAGCACTAGGCGGGAATCGTCTTCCTCTGTGGCCAAGCCGCAAGCGGAGACGAGACGGGGTCCTGTAAGAAGAAGCCGAACTGCCAGGGGCAGACCGGCGGTCCCGAGGGGAGCGGTAGCGGCGTGGAGAACGGGAGGTCTCGAACGGGCGTCACGATGCGTAACGGCGTCTCGTCGAAACAGCACGGGCCAAGGGGGTGGGGGGGTGGTGGACGAACTTGGCACCCGTCCACCGTGACGAAGGCCTAGTGTGACTGCTGTCGCGCGAAATCCGGGAGGAAGAGCGTCGTCTCAGAGGCCGGGCCCACGAATTCGAACGGCGAAGAGGAGTCTTAGGGGCGCCGGTCTTCCCATTGCGTAGCGACCCAACGGCACTGGGACGCATGCTCCTCTCGCGACCCTGGACTCTGTGTAGGGAGCGCGCGCTTCTGGAGACAGGAGACCTGCCTGATCGTGGCCGAGGGTGGGGAACGGGGTCCCATCGTGGGGTCGTCTCACCCCTCTCAGCACTGCCTCTGGAGCGGGCTCTCCTCTTCACGATCGGGCGCGAGGGCGCGGCCCACCATACTGACCTGGGATCATGGCGTGGGACGTGCAGCAGCCCTGTGGTACTAGCGGTCCCTGCAAGTAGCAGGTTCGTGCCTGTCTAACGCGTGCGGGAGCTTGCGCGACGCCTGTAGGGAGCTTGCCTGGGCGTGTGCGCCCATAATAACAGTAAATAACAGCAATTAATAATAATAATAATGTAAATTTTAACTTTGAGCGTCAGTGTACAAATTTGTTTTCTCATCTCCATTTTTTCTCAAAAATGAAGTAAATCGGTTCAGTGGTTCAAGAGTTATAGCTTTTTAAAGATAAGAGGTGTTGCACCCCAGCGGTCTGGCAAAACAGCTGTGGCGCTGGGAAATGCAACATTTTAACACCTGTGGCGGCGAAAGGGTTAAAACGCCTAGCTTGAAAGAAAAGCTCTAGGTGCCATGCAATGACATACTAACATACACAAATCTTGCACCCTACCGCACAATATATGCTCTCACATACACACTTATCACTGACCTGCGACCGAGAAGCCGAGCGGTCGTCTCTAGGGGCAGGATCCCGCCGTGAGTGAGTCTGGCTCGTGCCTCTCCGTCCGAAGCCTCCGAGCATGACACCTTCTGTCTGTCAGGTCTGCGATCCGCCATCTGGCCTGGGGCGAGGAACGTCGTATGTGCCGACGTCTGCCCGGCAGTAGTAGGATAGGACTTTTCGGTCACGGTAAGGGAAAATTTCGTCGCCCCCTCCACGGAATGTGCGCATTGGTATCTGTCCTTTTTCGTCACGGTAAGGGGAACCTTACTAGGGCCCTCCGTGGAATTGCGCCGTGTTAGTCCTACCGGCCCGGGCCGTCACGGTTCAACTGTATTGAGACCAACCGTGGCACTCTGGGCAGAAACTGGCGGTCGCTCCCTGATAGGTGTCGGGCATTCACAGCAGTATATCTTCCAGGCGGGGGGCGCCAACAGTGTAGGTATGCGCCAACTCACCCCCAGCTCGTCACAGGGCCCCTGAACAACGCCACCATGCGTGCAGGAACGAACCTGGTAACTGCAACATAGAGGCCATAATGAAAAAAAAAGCGAGAGCGGCCGCTGAGGCTGCGCACCAAAATTCCGCGCATGAGGGTGAAAACAAAACAAAACAAACGAGTGCACAGCGCGTGCCGACGCTCGGCGCTCTTCCCTTCCCCTGAGCACCAGTCGAGGGCATTCACCGAGATATTACCTGGCCATGAAGCAAACCCACGCTTGTGAAGCAACGTCCTGAGGCCCACCGGACTCATAGACACCACCCGGGTCCAACTCGTCACAGGCACGCCAGGCAAGGCACATTGTGGTCCACACAGCGCTAAGTACAAGCCAAGCCCGCCAAATCCAAGTGAGCACCAGTCCCAGGCACGCTAAGTCCACAACAGAGCGTCAAGTCACGAGACGACCGGTCACAATCCTCGTGAGCACCAAGCCAAGTTCAAAACAGTCTCAGGCACAAACACTCGAGTAAGCTCCAAGCCAGCACAACCGAGTGAACCAGAACAGAAAGGTAAAGTCACAAGACGACCGGTCACAAAAACCGTAGGAATCGAAGAGCGACGCAAAGACACAACCGTCTACAGGCTAGCTAAGAACTGAAACTGGGGTATGCTGGGTAATCTCTTACAGGATGGGACTAAGGGGAGGCTACTCGGGTTATGGCCTGATCTATGGCGCCCCTCTCCTGCCAACAATCCCTTGTACGGACACAACCAAATTTTGGCTAAAATTAGGCTAGCTAGGTAGCATTCCTATAAGTAATACCATCGGTAATGTGTTTTGAGAAAACAAATGTAGACTTCATCCCCACGTGAAGCAGGTCCATGGCCACTGTGAGTTCCTCTCTACCTCCTAGGGTAGAGTGTGGGTGGCTCGTCAGCTGCTGACCAAGTTAGTTCCTTCCAATAGGGCTTCGGACATGGGGGATCCGCCCTGCTAACTAACTCGTCTGTGGCTCCACTCTTTGACTCGGAACCCTGAAGCCTGTCATTCTCCATGCTCCTACGGCGTGGGGGAGGTGTCCTGGTGGTTCAATCGCGACGGGGAAGCACCTCCCGTCGGCTGGCTCTAATGACCAAATGTCCGTCCTCCTATGGACAGCTTCAGTCTCCAAAACATTTCTCAGTCCAATACGATGGGGAAGTACGTCCCGACAGTTGGTTCGGTTGACCGCACAACCGTCCTCGAGGGAGGGCTCCGGTCCCAAAGCTTGCTTGTCTGAGACTCATATCTCGTCTTCCACCTTTACTGTGAGGGAACCGCGCTCCATATGCCGACACAGCCTAGGGGCGAACCCCATCACTGGCGTTCGAGCATGTCCCGGGCCTCTACGAGGCGGGGTGGAGTTCTTCTGAGCGTTCTGTCTCTCGCATGACTGAATTTCTCGCCCTCCGTTTACTGTGAGATGCCTGAGCTCCATGCAGACCCAAACCTGGGGGACGAATCCCGTAGTGAGCGTCCTTGCATATCCGGGGCCTCTACGAGGCGGGGTGGAGCTCTTGTGTGCGTTCTGTGGCTATCTTTTCCTGTCCCTCCCTGAGAGGTGCGTTGTAGACGCAGCCCAGTGATGGTGCTGGTCCAGCCTAAGGCTGGCGGGCACTTGCCTCTCAGGGGGTAGGGGTTCCCCGCTTGGGCTTTCTCTCTCTTTCTCTCACCTGAGGGGTGATAATCTGACCCAACATCTTTATTGCGGGGGGACCGAGCGTCCATGTGCCGACACGTGCCTAGGGGCGAACCCCATCACTGACGGTCGAGCATGTCCCAAGGCCTCTACGAGGCGGGGTGGAGCTCTTGGTGCCGGGTCCGAATGGGGGGCAAGCCCCGATCCTTTGCTGCTGCTAGGCTCATTCCTCCGCTCAAGGCGGGGCAGTGCTGCCCGGGGCAACAACCAGTATGATTCTGCCTTTCCCTTCATTGTCGTCAATGCTGCTTTGTTCGTCAGCTATGTGCAAGGTGCCGGTTTATCCCTTCGGTAAACGCCCCTAGCTGCGACCATCTCTCTTCCTCCCACGTTACGCACTGTTGCCTGTGTGATCGGAGGAGCAGCACGAGTATGGTAGGCAGACATCATGGCAGTCCTAGGCCACTGGAAGGCGCCACACTTGGTGCAGGTTCGTACCTAAGCACTGTAACGAAGGACAGAAGAAGACCGGCGAGAAGCGGGGAGCCTCCGCAGAGGGACCGCGGTCCCGGTCGGATTGCATATATCACCACCCGGTCACCGTCGCCGACCGGTTGAAACCGGTTAGAGGCAGTAACCGCTACTTTACCTTATCATGACTCAAACCGATAATCCCACAGAAAAATCCAACACCACATAATCCACAGAACACGTAGGTAATCCAAGCACAACACAATGCACATAAATCCAAATGTCCAAGGTACACAACGGTAATCCACCTAACCACAACCAGAGCACGATATGCTCACCGCCTGTCCTGGTTGAACTAAGCGAAGAGACTGCCGGGAAACGGTGAGCATGCCACCGGATAGGGAAGCAGGGGAGGCCACTTGGGGTATCCTGGTAATGACACCCCCTTGGTGGTTGCCTCCCCTGTCGTCAGGTACACGAGTTTTGGGGGCTAAAATTGTTAACCTAAGCAAAGCATTTCTAGTAGTAATGCCGTCGGTAATGATTTTGAGAAAATAAATAAACCTATTTTAAAGATATCTCTACAGACCCAGCCGGGAAGATATCAGAAGAGCAGTGGCATTCTTGAAGAACGGCAAAGCAGCAGGCCCAGATGGCATCCCAGCGGAGTCTCTGAAAGCAGACCTAGAGACAACAGTGGAGATGCTGTACCCACTGTTTGGAAAGATCTGGGAAGAGGAGGTGATGCCGGCTGACTGGAAGGAGGGGTACCTAATCAAGCTTCCCAAGAAAGGCGACCTCAGCAAGTGTTCCAACTACAGAGGAATCACCTTGCTGTCAGTACCAGGAAAGGTCTTCAACAGGATCATCCTGGAGAGAATGAAGAGCTCCGTTGACCCCCAGCTGAGAGACCAGCAAGCAGGATTCAGGAAGAACCGATCATGTACAGACCAGATCGCCACTCTCCGCATCATCGTTGAACAGTCTCTGGAGTGGAGCTCCCCGCTGTACGTTAACTTTGTGGATTATGAGAAAGCATTTGACAGTGTGGACCGAGAGACTCTGTGAAAACTCCTACGACACTACGGTGTACCCACAAAGCTCGTCCGCCTGATCAAGAGCAGCTACGATGGCATGACATGTCGCGTGATCCACGAAGGGCAGTTCACCAGGGAGCTCCAGGTCAGAACCGGTGTCAGGCAGGGGTGTCTGCTGTCTCCGTTCCTCTTCCTACTGGCCATAGACTGGGTCATGAAGATGACCACAGAGCACAGACGAAGTGGAATACAGTGGACACTGTGGACACAGCTTGACGACCTCGATTTTGCAGACGACTTGGCATTACTGTCCCACACTCATCAACAAATGCAGGACAAGACCACGAGACTTGCTGACATCTCGTCCCAAGTGGGCCTCTCCATTCACAAACAGAAAACAAAGACAATGAGGCTGAACGCAACCAGGGAAGAACCAGTCTTGCTTGCTGGCACCCCGTTAGAGGTGGTGGAGTCCTTCACCTATCTCGGGAGCATCATAGACAAAAAAGGCGGCACTGATGCAGATGTCAGAGCACGAATCGGTAAAGCCAGAGCAGCCTTTCTCCAGTTGAAAAAAGTGTGGAGCTCCAGAGAGCTGTCACAACACACCAAAGTCCGGATTTTCAACTCCAATGTAAAAGCAGTTCTCTTATATGGAGCAGAGACTTGGAGATTGACAAAAACCACAGTCAACAGAGTACAGACCTTCATGAACAGTTGCCTTAGAAGAATTTTGAAAATCCACTGACCAGAGAAGATCAGCAACGTCAGACTCTGGGAGAGAACAGAACAGATAACAGCAGAGAATGAAAATGGGCGAAGAAGATGGGGATGGATCGGTCACAGTCTGAGAAAGCCAGCTTCCAGTATCACTAGGCAGGCATTGTCATGGAACCCCCAGGGAAAGAGGAAAAGAGGTAGGCCGAGAAACTCCTGGCGTCGAGACCTCCAAGCAGACATCAAGAGACTGGGAACCACCTGGAGTAGAATCGAAGAAGCACAGGACAGGAGTTGCTGGAGGTCTCTCGTCGATGGCCTATACCCGGGTAGGGGTGACAGGCGTAAGTAAGTAAGTAAAGATATCTCTGTTGGTTGTTACTTTGGACATTTCTGTTAGTTGTTACTTTTGGTACAAACGACCTCTTGTCACAGGCTCTGGAGCATTCAAGGTATTTTTCATTTCCACTGCTAGTGGATAACGTCAGGCAATTTTACTAACCTACTAGGGTGTCAATATAATGAGGATCTTTCGGCTAAAGTCAAACAACTTTTGTTGCTTACCGTTGGCTTGCCTCCCTGCGTTTCCATAAAAATCCACCCTCTGGATACACTATGATCCACTTGCGCCCAGCTTGGAGGTAGCTGGACTTGAGGCTCTCTGCCAACAGTTGTCCTTGCTGGCCTCGTGTGTCTTTGCCCTGCAATCAGAAATGTATACATACTATCAGGGAGGACCAAATCCACCCACACGCTGCTAAAGGTGAGGAGATTTCATGTTGAGTGAGGCAGTCATGTTTATGGGTGAATGAAGAAATGTTCACAGAAAAACGTAGTTCGTGTTAACCGATTTAGACTTAAACTTGTTCACAGTCTGAAATAAGAGAGTGTGTGGGCAGATGTGCCTCTGAGTGAGCCCTGCCCTGGAGGTTAAATGTGCACAGTACCATACTTTAATTGCTTACTGGACTCTCATCTCAATAGGAAAACAATAGACCATGTGCATACAGCTCGTGAATTTAATGTACAATCCATCAGGAAAACAACAATCCTTCTTTGTGCGTTTTGAAGTGTCCTGATCTGAAAAACTTTTGCTGTTGTTATGGTTGAAATATAATTCATTTCATGTTACATATATATATATATATATATATATATATATATATATATATATATATATATATATATATATATATATATATATATATATATATATATATATATATATATGTACTCTCTTGTCAGATGGAACATGCAGACAACACCCAATTTTATGCAAAAGGCACTGGTCTGCAGAGATGTAAACATATGCCACTTGCTGGCATCATTCATATATATATCTAAGGCATTACTCTGCAATGCTTTCAGGCATCATTTCTACATCTAGCTGCTGCCAGTGAACAGGTTGACAACAGCAAAATTAATTCATCTTGAATGCACAGGACTGCAACGTAATGTCTCTAAAGCTTCATTGAAACTTTGACTGGACATTGTATCCCCATACACTCCTCCCCTCCCCCCCCCCCCCCCCATCCCCCACCACCCACTGAACATAAGCACATCATTCCTTACCTGTCTGATGAAGAAATCGCCCCTCATCGTGGACACGAGGCCAAAATGAGTGTATCTGAAGACCTGATCCATGATCCACATAGCCCTGCCGGAGCACCAGCCTTTGGGCCACATGGTCAACATAGTCATAGGGACGTCTGCTGTCGACTGGTGGTTTGCCAGCAGCAGCACCCCACTGTCCTGAATCTCTCTTACATCATCTCCGGATTCAACCACTGGGGGAAACAGGAGAACAGTCTAAACGTTAAACTGTATTCACTTTTAAAGAAATTTTTATTTTAATTGTGGTTATTTTGTTTCAAAATTTACTTTTCTATTGTATTTATTTCACTATTATTATTATAGGTGTTTGTTTTTGGGTCAACTACAGAGGAATCACCTTGCTGTCAGTACCAGGAAAGGTCTTCAACAGGATCATCCTAGAAAGAATGAAGAGCTCCGTTGACCCCCAGCTGAGAGACCAGCAAGCAGGATTCAGGAAGAACCGATCATGTACAGACCAGATCGCCACTCTCCGCATCATCGTGGAACAGTCTCTGGAGTGGAGCTCCCCGCTGCACGTCAACTTTGTGGATTATGAGAAAGCATTTGACAGCGTGGACCGAGAGACTCTGTGGAAACTCCTACGACACTACGGTGTACCCACAAAGCTCGTCCGCCTGATCAAGAGCAGCTATGATGGCATGACATGTCGCGTGATCCACGAAGGGCAGTTCACCAGAGAGCTCCAGGTCAGAACTGGTGTCAGGCAGGGGTGTCTGCTGTCTCCGTTCCTCTTCCTACTGGCCATAGACTGGGTCATGAAGATGACCACAGAGCACAGACGAAGTGGAATACAGTGGACACTGTGGACACAGCTTGACGACCTCGATTTTGCAGACGACTTGGCATTACTGTCCCACACTCATCAACAAATGCAGGACAAGACCACGAGGCTTGCTGACATCTCGTCCCAAGTGGGCCTCACCATTCACAAACAGAAAACAAAGACAATGAGGCTGAACGCAACCAGGGAAGAACCAGTCTTGCTTGCTGGCACCCCGTTGGAGGAGGTGGAGTCCTTCACCTATCTCGGGAGCATCATAGACAAAAAAGGCGGCACTGATGCAGATGTCAGAGCACGAATCGGTAAAGCCAGAGCAGCCTTTCTCCAGTTGAAAAAAGTATGGAGTTCCAGAGAGCTGTCACAACACACCAAAGTCCGGATTTTCAACTCCAATGTAAAAGCAGTTCTCCTATATGGAGCAGAGACATGGAGATTGACAAAAACCACAGTCAACAGAGTACAGACCTTCATGAACAGTTGCCTTAGAAGAATTTTGAAAATCCACTGGCCAGAGAAGATCAGCAACGTCAGACTCTGGGAGAGAACAGAGCAGATAACAGCAGAGAATGAAATTGGGCGAAGAAGATGGGGATGGATCGGTCACAGTCTGAGAAAGCCAGCTTCCAGTATCACTAGGCAGGCATTGTCATGGAACCCCCAGGGAAAGAGGAAAAGAGGTAGGCCGAGAAACTCCTGGCGTCGAGACCTCCAAGCAGACATCAAGAGACTGGGAACCACCTGGAGTAGAATCGAAGGAGAAGCACAGGACAGGAGTTGCTGGAGGTCTCTCGTCGACGGCCTATACCCGGGTAGGGGTGACAGGCGTAAGTAAGTAAGTAAGTTGTTTTTGGGTGTGTGTGTGGGGGGTGGGGGGGGGGGGGGGGGGGGGGAGGGTGGGTACACATTCTGAGTCAAGAGCAAAGCAAAATAGCAGACTTGTTATTTTAACCCTTCCCTTTATTTCTGCACCCCGCCCTGCCATCCCCCCCCCCCCACCACCCCCAATAATACCCTTGTACTTAATCTCCTGTCTGTACAACAAACAAAAAAATTAAAAAAGAAATTCTCTGCTTGGGTCAAAAACCAATCTCACCGATTCTCACATTCACACTTGTAAATACCATAACCCACCTCCATACTGCCCTGGGGTCAGCCACATAACCACAAAAGAATTCAGTCCTTTAAAAACGAACACCTCTGCCGACCAGTATGCTGCTGGCCAGAACAAACGCAGTGGGAGAAGCAGGAGCATCCATGTGAAATAGCCGATGGCCCCAATGAGGTTGGTCACCCAGAAGAACACAAAGAGTGCCGCTATTCGCACTATGTTCCTGACCGTGGTGATCATTTTCTGATTTTCATACAAACTGTCCACACCTCACAGTGCTTGATACTGGGAGAAGATTCTAAACAGAAAATACATTTTTAATGCAAGAGAATGGATGTTCCACCAATACATTGCGCTTTGGGTGGCACATATACTGACACAGTTTTTGTGCACGTCCAATCAGCATGAATGCCTTTATGAGCGACTATTCTTATATTTTTCAGTTCTAGATCTACTGACCTGTTGCAGATCTGCATACATACATGTACAACTTGTGATGTGGCTAAATCATGCTGTTCTTTTACAATTTTTTAAGTGATGTGTTTATCTTACATTACTGGCGATGAAACATGATCGAGACCATTCTTTCTTTGTCGCATACAACATCATATAAATATGTTTAACACATGGGATCTAAGATGTACCAAAACGAAAAATAAAACTTACACGGTATCGGAAAAGTGCAGCACGACCCTTTTTACAGTCCAAAGAGTTACATCCCGTGCATTCGAGTCAGGTAATGGGTGAATGCCTCCCGTTTAAATTAAAATATACATAAAACAAACAGCAAAGAAAATGTGTGCGCGTACTTTTATTGTTAAAACTTTAAAGCTTGTCTTTATGAAGTACTTTATATGATTTTACAGAAACATAAATATATATATAATAGCTTGCAATGCTTTTCTGTAGTTTAAGGTACATTTGTGTCCGTAACACAAAAAATGTCCCCTGTAAAAATTAAAAACACCACCACATTATGGTATTATTGTTTCCGCGTACTTTAGCATTTAATATAGTAAAATCGTGCTCTATATAATAAAGAGTAATAAAGATATTGATCGTGTTGCGGAAAGTGAAGAATACTCGTATTTACTACTATAATAACTTGTCCAGAGCGGGGAATTAGCCGGAACTCTGTCAAGTGTTTCCGTATCAAATGCGCAAAATGACGTGTGGGGCTATGTGAGGAGGTTCTGCACGAAGTCTGGAAGCGAATTTCATCAGCGGTATGTCTCATTTCGTTGAAATCTGTTAGGCGTTTGACTGATTTTATCTGTAAAAGTCTTATTCTTATCTTCCGTGATCTTCATTTGCGTGGATCATTCACCTGCTGGTGAGTAACCGATAAGGATATGGTGTGAACTTTCAGTTTTGACACTCAACATGCGCACGGCCTAAAAAAAAAAAATCAGTAACTGTTAAGATTTGTGATTTTCATACACAAAAATCCACGTTGCAATGTTTGTTTGTATGTGCGTGTTTTGTTTTTGTGTGTGTGTCTGATTTTACTAGAAGTTGGCAGTACTCAATTCCATATTCAGAACTGCATCAAAAAGGCCAACAAAATGGTTGGAGTAATTAAGAGAGCTTTTAATTATTTGGACAAGGACATTTTTAGTAAACTGTATAAATCACTAGTCAGACCACATTTAGAACATGCAAACACTGTATGGTACCCAGGTTTAAAGAGACAATCAGCTGCACTCGAAAGGGTACAGAGACGAGCAACAAAGCTGGTCAAAGAATGTAGAAATATGACTTGTTCAGACAGACTCAGATACTTTGGATTACACTCCTTACGCGGACGTAGAATACGTGGAGACTTAATCCAAGTTTTTAAAATTTATAATGGCATCGACGACCTAAAGTGGAACGACTTTTTTGCAACACCATTCTGTGACAGAACCCGAAATTCTGAAGGGAAAATCTTTGTACATCACTGTAACACTAACCTGCGGAAGTTTTGTTTTACTAACAGAGTTGCCATTGTTTGGAATGACTTACCAGTTTCATTAAAAAAAAAGCACCTAATAAATAAGTAATATAAATTCTTTTAAAAACCAGCTGGACGAATTACCAAAATTTAAAGAGATTTTTTATTCCTATGATGAATGATTTTATAGGAAAATTGCATGCATAGCAGACCCATAAAGGAACTAAAGAAAGAAAGGACATTTATAAAGGCCTCACGGCCTATTTTGTCCTCAAAATACTACTACTACTACTACTACATTATTCTGATAGCGAATCGCCTAGACCAGAAATAAAAATAAAAAGTTACTTCTTGTCTCAAGAAGTAGTTGTACGTTTATTACACTCATCTAGTGAAAATGATCATTATGTTGATGTATGCTACGTCTAAACAAGTAAGAAAACATAGCAACTTATGATTGTGTAATGCTCACATGTAACTCGCCAGGGGTCACACTCACTTCCCTTAAACTGGGTATGCTTAACGCAATGCTGCAAAAAAAATGCCTATGGTGTAGCTACCCTCCCCATCCCCCCTCCCCCCACCAAAAAAAAAAAAAAAAAAAAAAAATCACCTGTATTGAATAATCTTGCAAAACAATGTCAGGCAATTTACAGTCTGAGATCGTTTGACATGGCATCGTCGCTGAGAGTTTTCTTTGTTAGGCTGCTCTCGCTCTCTCTTGCTCTCTTTTTCACACACATCGCACACATACATACACATATACAAGACCCATATTGCGCTGCACAGCGTCATTAACAATGGTGCGATTTTGCATGTAAGGGTTTCCCACCAAATCCAGGTTATGTTCTGTAGTCGATGTATATGACCCTGACTCAGATTTACCGTCAAGAAGTTGTGACGCTCCAAATCCCAAATTAAATTCCATATATTTAAAAGTACAAATATCATTATTTACTTACGCCTGTCACCCCTTCCAGGCTATAGGCCGTCGACAAGAGACCTCCAGCAACTCCTGTCCTGTGTCACAAATATCATCATATGACACATAAAATTCAAAACAAGATGCCACATCCTGTGGTATTTTTGTGTTGATAAAACCTTTACACCATCACAAAAGTTTACTATACATATTTGCACAACAATAATATCAAGACGCTCAGACAAAAAAGCACCTTGACAAGATTGTTGAATAATCTTATCAGCTATAAAGGTGCTTCTCCATCTAATTTTCCTGCGCTTGTGAAAGAGATTGAACTTTCTATTTCCTCTGTGAAAAAAAATGGATGCTGTGCAACAAACTGAAGACTGAATCACTTTGCGCTGGTTCCGACCACTCCCTTAGTCAGGTCCCACCAGGGGCCTCCTTCGTGGTTGGCGACAGTGAAATAACTTTTAACCAGTTGGTATGTAATCTGGGAGTTCAGTTCGACTGCAGTATGTCCATGCACCATCATATTACTAATGTGTTCAGGACGGCAAACTTCCAGCTGTGAAGAATCAGCTCCATTAGACCATTCATCATCAGTCCGCTACAGTTCAACTTATTTGTTCCCTTGTCCTTAGCCACTTAGACTATTGTAACTCCCTTCTGGCAGGTGTCCCTCAGAAAAATAACTCTCTCGTCTGCAGACAGTCCTCAACAATGCTGCCAGACTTGCTTTTGGCAAATCTAAAATGGACCTTGTAACCCCCCTACTTCAGGAATTGCACTGGCTACCCATTAAATTTAGAGTCCAGTACAAGATTGCTGTCCTGGCTTTTCGCTGCTTTGATGGATTCCTACCGGATTCCTACCGCCATACCCCTCATCCCTCCTCAACATCTATCAGTATCAGCCGTCCTGTTCCCTTCGTTCCTGCTCTGAGAAGCATCTCCGTGTCTCCAGCTTCTCCTCCAAGCGGTTTGGCTGCCTGACATTTAAGTATCAAGCCCCTGTTGTCTGGAACTCCCTTCCCCAACACCTCCGGAATGCTGAAAACATTGACATCTTTAAGACCCAACTTAAAACCTACTTCTTTCAGCTTGCGTACCATTAATCCACAGATTGTGTGTGTGTGAATGGTCCACGTTACAAATTCAACATAGACATATACTTCACGTGTCAAACCACCAACATATTTACGTCATCTCCTGTGTGAAATGCGGCCTACTCTATGTTGGAGAGACGGAAAGAACCATCAACGACTGTTTCTAAGAACATTTTTGTTGGTCAGGTACCAATATAACAGACCGGTCGGACGACATTTCAACCAGGCCAACCACTCCGTCTCGGACATTCGGGTTAAAGGCCTCTGGCTTATGGAAGAGATAGATAAATGGGGGATCCCAAACCAATACATTCAATAAAGCCGCATCCGTCGCTAATTTACGCTATTTTTAATAACAAAAATTCAGTTATCCCATTACACTCTCGTTATTTCTGAATCAACCCTTTAATTTTTAAAAAATGATGAGCATGACGGATGCGACTCTATTGAATTTATTATTTTGGGATCCCCCATTTATCTATCTCTTTATCTCTATCAAGTGATGTCAATCGAAACTTAATACTTATTAACAAGTTGCAACTAACTTCTAGGAACCTACATAGGTAACCTTTAAGTGAGTTGCCATAAGAACTTATTAATTACTTACCCTAAGTTCTTACAACAACTTGACTTAAGTCACAACTTACTCGATCAGTTTTATCAAGATACAAGGACAATAAAAAAACTTTTTTTTTCTCAGTAGTACTCTGGCGGTGGTGCAGATGGCGTCAAATGAGCAGGCATAAAAGGCATGACATCTCTTTGTGAAGAGTATTTCAGAATTAATGAATGATTACCAAAACTGATCTTTACTTGCCTAACAGTCCGTAAACTTTTTTCATAGTTTCTTCTACGCCTATTTTCTTTCCTTCCTCTAAAAAAGATTGCTTTAGCTCTTCAACATTCGCGGGTTGACTACGCATCTTATTCTGTATTTCAGACTTCTGTTGCTTGTAATTTGCTAAATCATCCTGGACTCTTTTAAATTCATTATCGTCAATTTCATTATTTTCCAAAGATTTACTAATAATAAGTTTCATACTCGTCAGCTTAGCTGCTGCGAGCGTACTTAATGCTTCATGCTTCTGCAACTTCATATAAAATCTTTTGTTAATAGCTTCCATACCAAAGCATGCTAATACGAAGAGGTGATGGGGAGACAGGGACTAGGCTCGGAGATGAGTGAGAACGGGGAGAGGTTTGTAGACTTTTGTGCTCTAAACCGACTTGTCATTGGAGGCAGCATCTTCCCACACAGAAGAATACACAAAGCAACTTGGGTCTCACCAGACCATACAACAGAGAACCAAATAGACCATATCTGCATTAGCAAGAAATTTAGAAGATCCCTTCAAGATGTTCGAGTGAGGAGGGGAGCAGATGTCGCCTCAGACCACCATCTGCTTACCTTAAGAATGAAGCTCAAGCTAAAGAAAAGCCGCACAGAGACAACAAGAAGACAGCGCTATAATGTAGGCCTCCTGAGAGAAACTGGAGTTAGAGAAGAGTTCAAACTGGTGCTGTCCAACCGGTTTCAAGCGCTACAGGAGCTAGTAAATGAAGAGGAGGCGGTCACCACAGAGCAGCAGTGGAAGGCAGTTAGAGAGGCGCTGAACTCAACCTGCAAAGACACTGTAGGGTTCAGGAAACACCACCACAAGGACTGGCTGTCGGCACAGACCTTGAAGAAGATAGAAGCGAGGAAGCAGAAGAAAGCAGCGGTCAACAACAGTCGCACGAGAGCAGCCAAAGTAAGGGCACAGGGGGAATACTCGGAAGCCAACCGCGAGGTGAAGAGGAGTATCAGGGCAGACAAGAGGGCCTACACAGACAGCCTGGCAGCAGAGGCAGAAAAGGCAGCAGGCAGCGGCAACATGAAACAGCTCTACGACATTACCAGAAGATTGTCGGGTAAGTATGGCCATACAGAAAGACCAGTAAAAGACAAAGAAGGCAAGCCTATTGCAGACAGAGCAGACCAACTCGACAGATGGGCCGAGTATTTTGAAGAGTTACTGAACAGACCTAGCCCACCCGACCCCCCCGACATCCAGCCGGCAGAGACCGACCTACCCATCAGCTGTGACAGACCCAGCCGGGAAGAGATCAGAAAAGCAGTGGCATTTTTGAAGAATGGAAAAGCAGCAGGGCCAGATGGCATACCAGCGGAGTCTCTGAAAGCAGACCTAGAGACAACAGTTGAGATGCTGTACCCACTGTTTGGAAAGATCTGGGAAGAGGAGGTGATGCCAGCTGACTGGAAGGAGGGGTACCTAATCAAGCTTCCCAAGAAAGGCGACCTCAGCAAGTGTTCCAACTACAGAGGAATCACCTTGCTGTCAGTACCAGGAAAGGTCTTCAACAGGATCATCCTAGAGAGAATGAAGAGCTCCGTTGACCCCCAGCTGAGAGACCAGCAAGCAGGATTCAGGAAGAACCGATCATGTACAGACCAGATCGCCACTCTCCGCATCATCGTGGAACAGTCTCTGGAGTGGAGCTCCCCGCTGTACGTCAACTTTGTGGATTATGAGAAAGCATTTGACAGCGTGGACCGAGAGACTCTGTGGAAACTCCTACGACACTACGGTGTACCCACAAAGCTCGTCCGCCTGATCAAGAGCAGCTATGATGGCATGACATGTCGCGTGATCCACGAAGGGCAGTTCACCAGAGAGCTCCAGGTCAGAACTGGTGTCAGGCAGGGGTGTCTGCTGTCTCCGTTCCTCTTCCTACTGGCCATAGACTGGGTCATGAAGATGACCACAGAGCACAGACGAAGTGGAATACAGTGGACACTGTGGACACAGCTTGACGACCTTGATTTTGCAGACGACTTGGCATTACTGTCCCACACTCATCAACAAATGCAGGACAAGACCACGAGGCTTGCTGACATCTCGTCCCAAGTGGGCCTCACCATTCACAAACAGAAAACAAAGACAATGAGGCTGAACGCAACCAGGGAAGAACCAGTCTTGCTTGCTGGCACCCCGTTGGAGGAGGTGGAGTCCTTCACCTATCTCGGGAGCATCATAGACAAAAAAGGCGGCACTGATGCAGATGTCAGAGCACGAATCGGTAAAGCCAGAGCAGCCTTTCTCCAGTTGAAAAAAGTGTGGAGTTCCAGAGAGCTGTCACAGCACACCAAAGTCCGGATTTTCAACTCCAATGTAAAAGCAGTTCTCCTATATGGAGCAGAGACTTGGAGATTGACAAAAACCACAGTCAACAGAGTACAGACCTTCATGAACAGTTGCCTTAGAAGAATTTTGAAAATCCACTGGCCAAAGAAGATCAGCAACGTCAGACTCTGGGAGAGAACAGAGCAGATAACAGCAGAGAATGAAATTGGGCGAAGAAGATGGGGATGGATTTGTCACAGTCTGAGAAAGCCAGCTTCCAGTATCACTAGGCAGGCATTGTCATGGAACCCCCAGGGAAAGAGGAAAAGAGGTAGGCCGAGAAACTCCTGGCGTCGAGACCTCCAAGCAGACATCAAGAGACTGGGAACCACCTGGAGTAGAATCGAAGGAGAAGCACAGGACAGGAGTTGCTGGAGGTCTCTCGTCGACGGCCTATACCCGGGTAGGGGTGACAGAAGCAGTTCTCCTATATGGAGCAGAGACTTGGAGATTGACAAAAACCACAGTCAACAGAGTACAGACCTTCATGAACAGTTGCCTTAGAAGAATTTGAAAATCCACTGGCCAAAGAAGATCAGCAACGTCAGACTCTGGGAGAGAACAGAGCAGATAACAGCAGAGAATGAAATTGGGCGAAGAAGATGGGGATGGATTTGTCACAGTCTGAGAAAGCCAGCTTCCAGTATCACTAGGCAGGCATTGTCATGGAACCCCCAGGGAAAGAGGAAAAGAGGTAGGCCGAGAAACTCCTGGCGTCGAGACCTCCAAGCAGACATCAAGAGACTGGGAACCACCTGGAGTAGAATCGAAGGAGAAGCACAGGACAGGAGTTGCTGGAGGTCTCTCGTCGACGGCCTATACCCGGGTAGGGGTGACAGGCGTAAGTAAGTAAGTCACTCGGTTTGAGCGTCGGTCGTCGTTTCAATTTGTAGTCTTAATGATCTTCTTCACTCGTTTTGAGCGTCGGTCGTCGTTTCAGCTTTCAATTTGTAGTCTTAATGAGACTTGTTTCGTCATCTTTTCCTTGTGAGTCGTGCTCCGTCACTGTTTCGTCGGTCACCAGTTTCTGCTCCATTCTTGCTGCTAGGTTGTTCATGATAAGCCTGAACTGATGAGCATTCGAAGTTTCCCGGCTTATGTACCTTTTCCTATGCGTGGGGTTGCCTCGTCACGGTCATGGTGCGGGTGCGTCTGGAATTTTTGCGTTATGTCAGCTCTCCACGTGTTGTGTATTGCGCCTGTTGGGTGTTGGGTTTTCGGCGTTTCCTTGGTGCTGAGTCTGGATATTCGGGGAAGGATTAGTTCAGTCAAACTCCCTTACTCTCCGAGCTGTTCTAGGGGTAGTCTCATTCTTTCGCTTTGTTGTGCCACTGGTTTAGGACTTTTGTTAGTTAGGCTACTCATGGGCACATGCATAAATGTATGAGAAACCTCACTAACAGAAGTCCATTAACTTGCGACATAACAAAGCGAAAGGGTAAAACTACCCCCAGGGAAAGCTGAAACGACGACCGACGCTCAAAACGAGTGAAGAAGATCATTAAGACTACAAATTGAAATTTGAAACGACGACCGACGCTCAAACCGAGTAAAGAAGATCTTTAAGACTACAAATTGAAAGCTGAAACGACGACCGACGCTCAAACCGAGTGAAGGAGATCGTTAAGACTACAAATTGAAACGACGACCGACGCTCAAACCGAGTGAAGGAGATCATTTGAGACTACAATTTGAAAGCTGAAACGACGACCGACGCTCAAACCGAGTGAAGAAGGTCATTAAGACTACAAATTGAAAGCTGAAACGACGACCGACGCTCAAACCGAATGAAGGAGATCATTAAGACTACAAATTGAAAGCTGAAACGACGACCGACGCTCAAACCGAGTGAAGGAGATCGTTAAGACTACAAATTGAAAGCCTAAACGACGACCGACGCTCAAACAGAGTGAAGAAGATCATTAAGACTACAAATTGAAAGCTGAAACGACGACCGACGCTCAAACTGAGTGAAGAATACCATTAAGACTACAAATTGAAAGCTGAATCGACGACAGACGCTCAAACTGAGTGAAGAAGATCATTAAGACTACAAATTGAAATTTGAAACGACGACCGACGCTCAAACCGAGTAAAGAAGATCTTTAAGACTACAAATTGAAAGCTGAAACGACGACCGACGCTCAAACCGAGTGAAGGAGATCATTTGAGACTACAATTTGAAAGCTGACTGAAACGACGACCGACGCTCAAACCGAGTGAAGAAGGTCATTAAGACTACAAATTGAAAGCTGAAACGACGACCGACGCTCAAACCGAGTGAAGGAGATCATTAAGACTACAAATTGAAAGCTGAAACGACGACCGACGCTCAAACCGAGTGAAGGAGATCGTTAAGACTACAAATTGAAACGACGACCGACGCTCAAACCGAGTGAAGGAGATCATTTGAGACTACAATTTGAAAGCTGAAACGACGACCGACGCTCAAACCGAGTGAAGAAGGTCATTAAGACTACAAATTGAAAGCTGAAACGACGACCGACGCTCAAACCGAGTGAAGGAGATCGTTAAGACTACAAATTGAAAGCCTAAACGACGACCGACGCTCAAACAGAGTGAAGAAGATCATTAAGACTACAAATTGAAAGCTGAAACGACGACCGACGCTCAAACTGAGTGAAGAATACCATTAAGACTACAAATTTAAAGCCGAATCGACGACCGACGCTCAAACTGAGTGAAGAAGATCATTAAGACTACAAATTGAAATTTGAAACGACGACCGACGCTCAAACCGAGTAAAGAAGATCTTTAAGACTAGAAATTGAAAGCTGAAACGACGACCGACGCTCGGAGATCATTTGAGAATACAATTTGAAAGCTGAAACGACGACCGACGCTCAAACCGAGTGAAGAAGGTCATTAAGACTACAAATTGAAAGCTGAAACGACGACCGACGCTCAAACCGAGTGAAGGAGATCGTTAAGACTACAAATTGAAAGCCTAAACGACGACCGACGCTCAAACAGAGTGAAGAAGATCATTAAGACTACAAATTGAAAGCTGAAACGACGACCGACGCTCAAACTGAGTGAAGAATACCATTAAGACTACAAATTGAAAGCTGAATCGACGACCGACGCTCAAACTGAGTGAAGAAGATCATTAAGACTACAAATTGAAATTTGAAACGACGACCGACGCTCAAACCGAGTAAAGAAGATCTTTAAGACTACAAATTGAAAGCTGAAACGACGACCGACGCTCAAACCGAGTAAAGGAGATCATTTGAGAATACAATTTGAAAGCTGAAACGACGACCGACGCTCAAACCGAGTGAAGAAGGTCATTAAGACTACAAATTGAAAGCTGAAACGACGACCGACGCTCAACCCGAGTGAAGGAGATCATTAAGACTACAAATTGAAAGCTGAAACGACGACCGACGCTCAAACCGAGTGAAGGAGATCGTTAAGACTACAAATTGAAAGCCTAAACGACGACCGACGCTCAAACAGAGTGAAGAATTTCATTAAGACTACAAATTGAAAGCTGAAACGACGACCGACGCTCAAACCGAGTGAAGAAGATCAGAGTGCACAACTGAAACATATCAGTACCTACAGCACCCATCGACCCACCCACCGAGTCTTCAAAGGACTATTAAAAGGAGAAACACTTCGCATCGCAAGAAACTGCTATAACGCAGTTGAAAGAATTGAAGAACTCGTTGTCCCATACCAAACTACGAGCGAAGGGTTACGTGTAAACCACGCTAACAAACCTATCAGCCCAATGTGTCGACCCAAGGTGAAAAACCTAACCCAGCGAAGCAAACGAAGCTTCACACCCTCGGTCAAATAAGACGAGGAAAAAGAAAAATCTTGGTAAAACATAAAAAAAAAAAAAAAAACAATTAAGAAAAATGCCCCAAAACCAGGGGCAAACACATCTGACCCGATAAGTAAATCGGGGCTAAATGTAGGAGATTGAAACAACAACAGCCAAAAACTGCTGTGAAAGTGGAAATCTCAAACGGTTTGTCCGCTGACGAGAGGAGTACCGGCTTCGAAAGCAAAACGTCCTCGAAACACACCTCATTCTTAAACGCAAAAATCTGACTGACTTGCTGTGAGAAAAGAGTGTGTCCGGCCGGCCGAAACAAACAGGCCATTTCATCGGATAGTGTGCGATGTGATACACTTTATTACAAACAAAAAAAATCTATGCCTCGTGCCTCCTGAGTACTGATGGGCCAGGGTTACAGAAGGACTACCCGTTTCCAATTTGTCTTCACTTTGGCGAGTCCACAAAAAGGCAGTTCGCGCTGCCAAAACACAACCCGGATGGTCAGTCGATCACACTCTATCACTTTACACCATTCATCTGCAAGGAGCATAGATCCTCATGAGTCATCTCCGTGTGCAGAGGGCTCACGGCTTGCTGAGCACCACTGAGTTTCGCTCCGTGTTTTTGACGACCGAGGAATTCTTTAGGTTTTCAACCGCTTGATGGACTGGAACAAGACTGTTTTCATGACCCGGTCACTGGGCCTCTCTCCATCCTACCTTTAAACACTTTTTGCTTCCCCCCCCCCTCCTACCCCCGCCTTTTTGTGTTTAGTCCAGCCCGTAAGCCTGACCCCCTCTTTAATCTCCCCCTCCGCCCCACCTTTAAACTTTTTTGGGGGTCCTCTTTCTTTTTGTCCAAGTCCTCCTCACTCGACTGACCCTATCTTCAAAACTTTTTTTTTGGTTGTTGTCCGCAGATGGAAATTAAAAGGCCGCGAGGTGAAGAGGTGTGCACGAACAAAAGCGCAAAGAAGCTTGAGGGTGGGGAGGCTGGTTGGAAGACGTTTGAGGGTGAGGAGGCTGGTTGGAAGGACCCGATGAGGTCTGAAATAGGCCATCGGGCTGACGTCGGCCCGATATCCTTTTGCCTACTAGGAGACCGGGTTCAGAGGTGAAGTTCGTCGGGTTGAGATGGAAATGAGATGGCAGAGGGCAGTCCATTGTCCACGCATCTCTGCGCCATCGAGCAAGTTCAGTGAATACAGAGAGGGGGAAAACCCAGGAGCCTATTCAGGTCTTCTTCAGCCCCGGCTTCACCGCCAGCTTATGTCATGTGCAAGAGATTCTCATGAGCCCATTGCTTTCTCAGGGTCTCCTGTGAATTTATTCCTATTGCTGGCGAGAATCTGCCGCAACTATGTCGTGACTTTGGGACCCTCATCCAAGGGTCTGTGACTAGATTGGCTTCTCTTACCCATGGCTGGCTGCCGCCGAAGAAAAGCAAGCTGCAGCAAACGTTTTGTGCGTGTGAGTGTTCGAGGAATCCGAAAGTATTTTATGCTATTCGTGAGCGTATTTCTGGTCAAAGTAAAAGACTTTTTTCTTGTCAGTTTATTGCCAGTACATTTCACGCACCCACGCCCCTATTGTCCTTTGCTGGTCAATAGGAGGTCTGGCGGCGAGTGCGCATTTGGCTGAGATGGACCGGCCGATGGCAACTTCTGCCTGAGCAACACAGATACATATTGTGTCAGCAAGAGGCAAGGATCCTCCTGAGCCCCCGCTCAATGTGCGGGGACCCATGAGGATCCTTACCTCTTGTAGATGTTTAGCATGTGGACATGAGTTGTCGTCAAAACCTTCAGCAGGTGGTCTTGAAAAATTGGGCAACTGTGCGTGTTGATGTTATGGGTTGGTAAGGAAAAGGCCGTGACGGTTTGTGCGATTCGGGTTGCTAGGCTTTGACTGGTGGCAGGTGGCTTATTTATGGCTTTATGTTTTGTAAGCAACTAAAAGAGTGGAAAGAGTCAGTCGTGATTCTACGCTTGCGATGATTAAAAAAAAAAAGAATCTCAGGAATGTATTTCTGTCCCGAGTTGCCTCAGGAACGTAACTTACTTACTTACTTACGTCTGTCACCCCTACCCGGGTATAGGCCGTCGATGAGAGACCTCCAGCAACTCCTGTCCTGTGCTTCTCCTTCGATTCTACTCCAGGTGGTTCCCAGTCTCTTGATGTCTGCTTGGAGGTCTCGACGCCAGGAGTTTCTCGGCCTACCTCTTTTCCTCTTTCCCTGGGGTTCCATGACAATGCCTGCCTAGTGATACTGGAAGCTGGCTTTCTCAGACTGTGACAGATCCATCCCCATCTTCTTCGCCCAATTTCATTCTCTGCTGTTATCTGCTCTGTTCTCTCCCAGAGTCTGACGTTGCTGATCTTCTCTGGCCAGTGGATTTTCAAAATTCTTCTAAGGCAACTGTTCATGAAGGTCTGTACTCTGTTGACTGTGGTTTTTGTCAATCTCCAAGTCTCTGCTCCATATAGGAGAACTGCTTTTACATTGGAGTTGAAAATCCGGACTTTGGTGTGTTGTGACAGCTCTCTGGAGCTCCACACTTTTTTTCAGCTGGAGAAAGGCTGCTCTGGCTTTACCGATTCGTGCTCTGACATCTGCATCAGTGCCGCCTTTTTTGTCTATGATGCTCCCGAGATAGGTGAAGGACTCCACCTCCTCCAGCGGGGTGCCAGCAAGCAAGACTGGTTCTTCCCTGGTTGCGTTCAGCTTCATTGTCTTTGTTTTCTGTTTGTGAATGGTGAGGCCCACTTGGGACGAGATGTCAGCAAGCCTCGTGGTCTTGTCCTGCATTTGTTGATGAGTGTGGGACAGTAATGCCAAGTCGTCTGCAAAATCGAGGTCGTCAAGCTGTGTCCACAGTGTCCACTGTATTCCACTTCGTCTGTGCTCTGTGGTCCTCTTCATGACCCAGTCTATGGCCAGTAGGAAGAGGAACGGAGACAGCAGACACCCCTGCCTGACACCGGTTCTGACCTGGAGCTCCCTGGTGAACTGCCCTTCGTGGATCACGCGACATGTCATGCCATCGTAGCTGCTCTTGATCAGGCGGACGAGCTTTGTGGGTACACCGTAGTGTCGTAGGAGTTTCCACAGAGTCTCTCGGTCCACACTGTCAAATGCTTTCTCATAATCCACAAAGTTGACGTACAGCGGGGAGCTCCACTCCAGAGACTGTTCCACGATGATGCGGAGAGTGGCGATCTGGTCTGTACATGATCGGTTCTTCCTGAATCCTGCTTGCTGGTCTCTCAGCTGGGGATCAACGGAGCTCTTCATTCTCTCTAGGATGATCCTGTTGAAGACCTTTCCTGGTACTGACAGCAAGGTGATTCCTCTGTAGTTGGAACACTTGCTGAGGTCGCCTTTCTTGGGAAGCTTGATTAGGTACCCCTCCTTCCAGTCAGCCGGCATCACCTCCTCTTCCCAGATCTTTCCAAACAGTGGGTACAGCATCTCCACTGTTGTCTCTAGGTCTGCTTTCAGAGACTCCGCTGGGATGCCATCTGGGCCTGCTGCTTTGCCGTTCTTCAAGAATGCCACTGCTCTTCTGATCTCTTCCCGGCTGGGTCTGTCACAGCTGATGGGTAGGTCGGTCTCTGCCGGCTGGATATCTGGGGGGTCGGGTGGGCTAGGTCTGTTCAGGAACGTAACTACTCTCATGCAACTTAGAGAGTCCGAAATAGCTCAGGCGAGAGAGAGAGAGAGAGAGAGAGAGAGAGAGAGAGAGAGAGAGAGAGAGAGAGAGAGAGAGAGAGAGAGAGAGAGAGAGAGAGAGAGAGAGAGAGAGAGAGAGAGAGAGAGAGAGAGAGAGAGAGAGAGAGAAAGAAGAAAACAGTCGGGTCGTGGGTTCGAGCCTTCGTCCCTCCAGGGATGATGATGATGATGATGATGCAATTTTACTTATCAACGGTAACAGTGTCGACAGCAAATCTCGTCAATTTACAAACTTGGCGATGCTACTCGCTGACTTAAAATGAAAACAAACAAAGGAGAGAAAAAAAAAACACACATGTAAATATACAAGACATTACCACTCCATATCTTACATATACACCATGGAAAAGAGACCAGCTTGTTTAGCATGTCCGTTGAATGGTAAATCAAAGCGGCAGAGTGACAGCGCATGAACCAAATCAGTGTTCAGGTCGTCCACCATAAGCAATAGATATCCTGCACCCCCCGCACCCCCCCCCCCCCCCCATTCTCAACCCAGCGTCCAGCTCAGCAACAGGGTGTCCTGACGTATAGCACGCGCAATATTGAAATACAAGTGGCATATTGACACGGTAAAGACACGAGTCACGGTATAAGAGTATATCAGTTGGTTTTAGGATTTTGATTCTCACTACATCAGACCGTAAGGACCAAATCACGGACTGACTTGGGTTCCGTTGCGTAGGTGAGCCAAATTCTGCGCAAGCCACTAAGCTCACTCATCCATCCGACCCCAGCTGCACATTCATTTTATCAGTTAAAGCTGAGAAACAGTCAAAAAACTCCGCCCCGCACGTGTTTAAAAAAAAAAACTTTGCAGGACCCAGCGAGGGCCCTGTCGTGAACGCCTACCCGGCACCGGCCTCCACGTGGCGTAGGTGGGTAGTCCGCTCAGTCCCTGACTGAGTGGGCTAGCGGACGGGTGCCATCTTTGTCCAGGATTAGGACTTGATGTCAGCAGATATGTTGTTCAGCCTTTTCACTGGTCCGGTTTTTAAGGAGCTGTGCTAACCTAGGTCGTACCATGTTGGATTGGTCCTTAAAAATACTCGTGACTTTTTGGTCCTTTGGATCCCAAGTGTTTGCCGTGCTTGGAGACCCGTGTCGGGGGAGAAGAGGATCCTGGTGGCTGAAACACTCCACTTTGGCCTTGACTTCTGCCTAAACGGGAGGCTAGTCGTACCGGCCTAGTCAATCGGCTCTTGTCACGTTGAGCCCTATCCCACTGTTGACATGCGGGTTGCTATACGGAGCACCATGCTCTAGCCTTTGCTGCTGATTAGGTGCTTTACGCCAGTATTCCCCTGCATTCAACGGTGTGATAGAAGGCGGTGGCTCAAACGGTTCAATCGGGCTTACCCCCTTGAGTATATCTTTCGGGCAGTCTCCATTGTGCGTCGGCTGGAGACCCGCCGACAGTTGCACTTTCCCTTGTTGGGCTCGGTGGCTTTGATTGATTGTACATTGCTTAACGTCCCGACAGCAACAAGGCTTTCTCAGGACGTGCCTGCATTGCTTGTGAAAAAAAACTAAACAGAAAATTGAATGTATGTCGCCAGCCGGTCAAATACATTAAATAAACCTACAACATGGGGCATAAATAAAGCTAAGACCATTTAGCAACACACATCCAATATCAAGAGCTACAGGCAGTGCAGACAGTAGGGAGAGTTTTAAAAAGGCAAATACAGGTGAATGGACAAAGGGTAGACAGAAACACATGCCCCAGAATAGAGAGAAAAACCCACCCTGTGGGGCTGACCAGGGTGACCCTGGGAACTAAAAAATACCTAACCCCACCCAAGTCCCCCAGGGCAGACCCGGGTGGGGTTGGGCTCGGTGGCGGGCGGGGACCCCCGGGGGATGAATATCTATACTAATATAATATGGATAAAACAAAAAAAAACAAAACTAGCACAGAAACGGCATATAGACACCGAATTTGAACATGACAGTGATTCAGACTGTGAGGAAGCGACGCCTCAGGCGTCGGCCGTATGGCCTCGCTTCCTCATTGTCCATAGCAAGGTGAAGGAGAAACCAGTTACCAAGCTGCATCCTTTTCTGGTGGGGGAGACCCTCAGGAGCCGTGTTGGCAGGCCTGACGCCCAGCGCCTCAGGTCTGGTGACTTGCTGGTGGAGTGCCGTACTCGGGCACACTCCAGCGGGCTACTGGGGCTCTCTTCCATCGGAGACACTCCTGTGGAAGTCACACCCCACAAAACTATGAATTCGTCAAGAGGCGTAATCAAAGATCAAGCTTTGGCAGAACTGTCAGAAGATGAACTTGTAAGGAACCTTAAGTCTCAGGGGGTGACTTGCGTCAGGCGCTTCGCTTCCAAGCGAGGTGGTGGGGAGATCCGTCTCCCTACCATCATCCTGACGTTTGGCACCCCCACCCCTCCTACTACCATCTGGGGAGGTTACTACTCCCTGAGAGTGAAAAAGTACGTCCCTCTTCCCCTCCGGTGCTTTAAGTGCCAAAAGTATGGCCATGGGCAGAAGACATGCCGTCAGGCAGAGGCTTCATGCGCCCGTTGCACTAGGCCCGGACACTCTGCTGAGTCCTGCACAGCCACCCCCCTGTGTGTGAATTGCCAGGGGGCGCATATGGCTTCGGATAAGAAATGCCCTCGTTGGATATCCGAGTGCAAGATTCAGCAGGTGCGTGTGGAGAAGGGGCTGTCCTTTCTGGATGCCAAAAAACTGGTTGAAGGCCCTGGTGCAGCTGCGGCTGCCCCAACCTCTAACACCTCAGTGTATACTTTTAGTGCAGCGGTGGCAGGCAAGCGCCCCACCAAAGACTTTTCATGTCAGACCCCAACTTCTTGGTTGGGGGCGGAGCCTCGGCTCATCTCGCCCCTGGAGAGTAACCCTCCTCCGGTGGTGACAAGGAGCCAGGGAACGCAGAAGGCGGACACTGCCGGTCCGGTTGTGCCGCCTTCTGTTGCCCCTAAGCCTCAGCCCCCACCCAAACCTGTTAGTCAGTCAACTCCAAAGGCTTCTGGCTCTGGTCAGCCTTCTAAGGCCGCTAACTCTAGCGGCAGGAACGCTGCCCAGGACCAGAAGTCTAAGAAATCTATGGGACCGCTGTGCGCACGGGCCCAGAAGGGGAACACAGATGTGCCCCTTCAAAACAAATATGCTGCACTGGAGGAGCGGATGGAGGGAGTGGAAGTTGTTGTTGCTGATGCTGCGGCAGCTCCACCCCCTTCCTCTCCGAAGAACCAGAGGAGGCCCGGGAGCCGGCCCCCCTCTGTTTCTTCAACTCCTTCCAAGGTAAAGGAAAAAGGGGGGAAAAACTCCTTACCCCCAGATCAGACTTAATCATGGACTCTTTGCTTCAGTGGAATTGTCGTGGTTTTCAAGCTAACTTTGAGGAATTACGTCTTTTAGTCAAGTTCTATAACCCCTCAGTCATATCTCTTCAGGAGACTTACCTGAAGACTTCTGACCCTGTGTCTTTTAATGGTTTTAATGTTATACATAAAGGCTCTGATTCGGAGAGGCGCTCGGGTGGAACGGCTCTTCTCATTAGTAGCCAAATTTTATGTAGCCCCGTTAGCATCGACACCTGTCTTCAGGCTGTCGCTGCTCGGGTTACCTTAAAAAAGACCATAACCATATGCAGTATTTACCTGCCACCATCGCTGCGGGTCTGTAGCAATGATATTTTTCACTTAGTAGATCAACTGCCCCCTCCCTTTATTCTCATGGGGGATTTTAACGGTCATGCTCACCTTTGGGGTAGTGACCACTATGATGGCAGAGGTCAGATGTTAGAAGATGTTTTTTCTCAACTTAACCTATGTGTCTTTAACGATGGCTCACCTACATACTCTAACTCAGGTTCCGGATCTAGTTCTGTTCTAGACCTCACTGTGTGTGATCCTTCTCTCATGCTGGACTTTGACTGGAAGGTTCACGACGACCTGTGTGGTAGTGACCACTTCCCAGTAGTCCTGTCATCGGTCAGCTGTGAGGAGGATTCGCAGGTGGGACGCTGGAATCTCAAGAAAGCTAACTGGTCTCTGTTTGCCTCTCTCTGTCAGTCTCGTCTTACAGAGGAGGTGGTCATGTCAGCTGAAGAACCTGTTTCTTGTTTTACTTCTATTTTGTTGGAGGTTGCAGGTGAAACCATCCCTAGAACTTCCACATCACTCCCTCAGAAGCCGAGAGTACCATGGTTCAATGAAGAGTGCCGCAAGGCCCAAACAATGCGCAAATCTGCTCAGCGACGTGCATTTCGTAATCCGTCGCAAGCAAATATTTTAACCTTTAAAAGACAGCGGGCGAAAGCCCGTTATATTTTTAAACGTGAACGCCGTGCTTCCTGGAGACGCTTCGTCTCATCTTTATCTTCTAGGACTCCGTCCCAAAAAGTCTGGAAGGCTGTTCGAAGAATTAGGGGCAGGGGTGGCTCGGCTTCTGTCGGCCATCTTAGAGATGGTGCCAGTTTGGTCACAGATAAAAAGGCTGTGGCCAATTTGCTTGCCTCCACCATTGCCCATAATTCTTCAACAGAGCATTATTCACCTTTCTTCCAGAGAGAGAAGGAGAAGCGAGAATCTTGTGCTTGTGCTTTTATATCGGATAACTTGGAAGACTATAATGCCCCTTTTACGTTTTCAGAATTGCAGCAAGCCATGCAGAAATGTACTGACTCTGCTGCTGGATTAGATACCATCCATTATCAGCTCATAACACATCTGCCTGAGGATTCACTCCTTGTACTTCTCAAGGCCTTTAACCATATCTGGATAACCGGTCATTTTCCGCCATCTTGGCGCCAGGCTGTGGTTGTGCCAATTCCCAAGCCGGGTAAGGATCCTTCCGACCCGGGCAACTACCGGCCAATAGCTTTGACATCATGTTTATGTAAAACTATGGAACGCTTGGTCAACGCCCGACTGGTGTGGCATCTTGAGTCACAGGGTCTCATCACAGACCTCCAGTGCGGTTTCCGGCGCTTCCGTAGTACAACTGACCATCTAGTCCGCTTTGAGTCTTTTATCCGAGATGCTTTTGTCAACAAGCAGCATGTCTATGCAATTTTCTTTGATCTTGAAAAGGCATATGACACTACCTGGAAACATGGTATAATGTCTGATTTGTCGGACATGGGTTTTAAAGGGCATCTGCCCGTTTTTATTCACAATTTTTTGTCCAACAGGTCGTTCCATGTCCGTGTGGGCTCCACCCTCTCCGACTCCTTTGAACAGGAGATGGGTGTCCCGCAGGGCAGTATTCTATCTCCTGTTTTATTTAGCATTAAAATAAATAACATTGTAAAGGCCGTCAAGGATGATTCTGAATGCTCTTTGTTTGTGGACGACTTTGCTTTGTGTGCACGAGGTCGAGGACTTGCGTCCCTTGAGAGGCGCTTGCAGCTGTGCGTTGATCGCATCCAGGGGTGGGTGTCTCTCAATGGATTCAGATTCTCGCCCTCCAAGACAGTCTGTGTGCATTTTACTAACCAGACGAAATTTTTTCCAGACCCTAGCCTGAGCATTGCTGGAGTGCCAATTAAGGTGGCTGAAGAGGCTAAGTTTTTGGGGGTCATCTTTGACAAAAGATTGACCTTCTGCAACCATGTTAACTACCTTAGAACCTCTTGTCATAAGGCCCTCGACATTCTTCGTGTCGTTGGTCGTACTGACTGGGGTGCAGACCGCATCGTCTTACTTCGACTGTACCGGGCCCTTGTTCGGTCCAAACTGGATTACGGCTCTGTGGTATATGGCTCGGCTTCCAAGTCTGTTCTGCAGCGTCTGAACACAATTCACCATCAAGGTCTGCGCATATGTCTGGGAGCCTTCAGGACATCTCCAGTTCCTAGTCTGTATGCAGAGGCAGGGGAGCCTTCTCTCAGGCTCCGCCGCATCCGCCTCATGCTCAGCTACGTTCTGAAGCTGAAGGCCCATCCAGAAAATCCTGCCTATGATTGTGTTTTTAACCCGTCGTTTGCAGAGATTTACGATGCCCATCCGGGAGCTGTCCGTCCACTTTCCTTCCGTGTCCGACCTCATCTGCAGGCGGCCGGAGTGGACCTGGACAAAGTTTCGGAATCTCTGCAACACGTCACTCCACCCTGGCTACTACCAGTTCCTGACATCTTGCTGGACTTGACTGCCCACAAGAAGGATTGTACTCCACCAGCCATATACCAACAGAGCCTCAATGAACTCCTTTCAGTTTTTCCTGGCTATTGTCGTCTTTATACGGATGGGTCCAAGTCTGAGGATGGAAGAGTGGCTGCGGCTGCAGTGTCCTCTCGCCATCCTAGACGCCCATTTAAGCTCCGTCTCCCTGACCATTCCTCTGTATTTAGTGCAGAACTGCAGGCCATTCTGCTAGCACTCAAGCATGCCTATCAGTCTCGGGAAAGGAACTTCCTGATTCTGTCTGACTCTCTTTCTGCCCTGCAGGCCCTTCAGGGCGCGGGAACAGACCATCCACTGCTGGTGCAGATTAGAGAGCTCTACGCGGACTTGATGAAGGAATATTATGACATCATTTTTATTTGGGTCCCAGGCCATGTGGGCATCGAAGGCAACAGAATCGCAGATTCTGCTGCCAACAGTGCCCGCAGTGACCCTGTCCCTGACACACAGACTGTCTATAGTGATTTTAAACCTGTTATTAGTGCGTACATAGCCCGCGAGTGGCAGTCCGAGTGGGACAAAGAGGAAGGGAACAAGCTTCATGAAGCTCTTCCTAAGTTGTCTGACAGTCTACCTTTCCGCTGCGGCAGCCGCCGTGAGGAGACTGTCCTTGCTCGGCTCCACATCGGGCACACATATGTTACGCACTCTTACTTACTTAAACAGGATGAGCGTCCATGGTGTTTTGCCTGTGATGAGCAGTTTTCTGTTCGACACTTTTTGCTGTATTGTGCTGACCTAATTGACACCAGATATAAACACTTCACAGCAGACTCCTTGAAGGTTTCGTTCCGGGATGTTCCCCCGGACAAAATCTTCAATTTTTTGAGAGAATGCAATATTTTTAACAAGATCTGAGCATTCATAGACTATGTGAATTTTTTATTTGCCCTTTTTGAGAGTCTGTAGACGTTTCTTTTCCAGACATGTGCGACATTTTAGCCTGAGATTTTTAATCTATATTTACATCTTGTCTTAAGACCTTGCTTTTAGTCTGGCTGACCAGATTTTTACCCATCCCGCCGTGAGATGGCCTTAGTCGCCTGCTCGGCGTTAAACCCAAATAACTAACTAACTAACCTGTCGTGAACGTTCGGCTAACTTCGGTAAACCGGTTTGGAACTCAGTTGACTCAGTTTTCAACTGCGTTTGTCGTGCTGGCAAAACTCCCGTGAAAAAGACAGGCCACTTCCTGTATGCAGCGCGGAGTGGGCACCGCGATCACTGATCTAAACCAGCGATATTTCTACTGACAGCAACAGTAGCAGACGACACTCGACCACCCGACGGACAGAGCAGGCCATTTGTGTCTTGCCTGGACGCACACTGGATATGGACCAGGCCGAGCTATCCGTAAGTTACACAGCACAGCCTGAAGCTTTATTCGATATCGGAAGGGTGAGGAAGGAGGGGTTATTTGTCGTTTTGTGTTTGTTGTTATATCTTTTCATCTGGAGTGGCCTACAGCGAAAAAAATTCTCCATACGAAGGGCAGCTACTAAAATTCAGCTCGACCCATGGCGACCTTGTATCTTTTGGCATCTATGTAAACAGTCGATTCTCTCTCTCTCTCTCTCTCTCTCTCTCTCTCTCTCTCTCTCTCTCTCTCTCTCTCTCATCCAATTTACTGTGTTGGTTGTACATCACAATGCTTCTTTATTTATTTATATTAGCCTATTGAAAAAATTCGTTCACAACTACAAAGTGTCAGGAGTCATACTTACAGCATGTACAGCCGTACATTCTGCCATCATAGTCCCCAACGCGTAAAATCCGTGGCTGTTGGTCAGTTTCAAAGTGTCACAGAATCGTCTGCTGTTGTCCGATCTGCTAATCGCGATGTTTTCCGTGCAACAGGAAGTGGTCTGTCGTTTTTCGAGAGTTTTGCAAGCTCGGGATACGCAGTTGCCAACTCCGTCAACTGTGTTACGAACCGATTTGACCCACTTAGGGGCAGGGCCCAAGCTGGGTCCTGTAGAGTCTTTTTAAAACACGCGCTGGGCGGGTTTTTCTCATTGCACCTCAGCTTTAAGTCCGTTCTCTGGCCAGCACGCGACTGATTACGTCTGCGCATTAGCAGAGGAAGTGGACCCTACCCCCATCCCCGTCCCCTCAGCTTCTCCCACCTCACCAGTGACCGCTCTGTGTCGAGCACGTGTCTTGAAACATACTCGTCCACTTCTCTGCATGCAGTTCTTTTCTACAATCGACTGTTTCTTCGCTGACCGCAAACAAGCTTCCAGTTGGTTTCAGTCCTCTGTCTGAAAACAGCGGGTGTAAAACTATGTATGTGTGAAATGGAATGACCCCGACCAGTATCAATATCAAACCGCGCATAACAGTCGCAGTCGCAGGGGCTCATGAAAATCTATGCCTCTTGCAGATGAAAACAACTGGCTGAACAATGTGGTCGTGGCGGCTTTACCGAATTTCCGCGCTAGCGCGGACACGAAAATCTCCGTTTCCATCGCTCGGTGGCGCGTGCCGCCACTTCCGCGTGGCTCCTGTCAGTCACTCGGTGCCGCACGAGGCCATTGACGCTAGAATTAGGACAGTGCATGGCGACGCACGCGATATGTCACGGTGACCGGGATTTATCGACCAGTCACAGACAAACCCATCAGAAGCAGATCTAGTGGGCGGGAGAGGAGCGAAGGCAGGGGTTGGGGCGGGGGGTGGGGTGGGGGGGGGGGTGGGAGGTGGTGGGTGGGTGGGTGCCGGGTGGGTGGAGAAGAGGGGGGAGGGGTGGGGGGGTGGGAGGGGATTATTAAAACGTTTCGAGAAATCCCGCTTGAAATCACATGTTTGTTTGTTTGTTTTAAAATGTCTCTGTTTCAAATATTGTATTTTTCGTTGAGGAACTTGTTGCTATTTTCATGTCGCTGACCACGTGACACTAGCGGATTCTAAGGCTATTTAGCAAAATCTGCCCTAGCTATAACTGAAGTAGTTTGTATTTTAATGAGGAGGCATAAGACATTACTCGACACAAAAGAAAAAAAAAAAAAAGTGAGATAGTCTGGTTGTCCGTAGCACTTTTTGTCGAGGTGATTCCTGCAACGGGCAGCCAAAAGAGCTAATTCGTTGCTGTTCAATTTTCGTTGGCCTTACTCCGCCGATTTGTCTGGTGCAGTGCTAACATCAGCTATATTCATTTACGGGCAGAGCGCTTTCGATCCTTTCCAGTGGCAATGCACTGAGAGGCTTGTAGAATACCGCCGCCCATCTATTTAGGCGGTAAACACACTGGTGATTGTGGGGGCAGGGCCGCACCATCTCCGCTCACAACTGGTTGTCAGTCCGACGATTCGCTTCCGCAATTCAGCCGGGATAGCGAATCGAGGGCCTGACTAGATAACCAGTGTGAGGCATCTCCAGTGTACTCGTTCACGGACGTCGACTGCTAACGAGGTTTGCTGTCTCATTAAGCCACAGACTGTCCTGGGGAATAGTTGACCCTAGGTTCAACATCATGCCGCAGTCACCATGCACTGAAAGTCCTTCACTGACTGCCCGCAGATCAGAGCAGATCGTCATTGTTTTCAAATCGTTGGAAAGTCAATGTAAAAGTCCCCCGTCTAAGGGACATGGATTCGAAATGGTTTCAAAAAGAGGTATAGATCCTCAAAGCCCCCCCCCCCCCCCCCCGCAAATGCGGGAGCCTCATGAGGATCTATTCCTATTGCAGTTGGGTGGTGCTTCATTGTTTTCGGCACTAAACCAAGATCGTGGTTTTGAAATCGTTGGATAGTCAACGTTAAAAACCCACAGCGTACAATCGAACATGGACACAAAGTGGTTTCAGCAAGAGGAATAGATCCTCATGAGCCCCCGCAACTGCGGGGGCTCATGAGGATCTATGCCTCTTGCAGTTGGGTGGTGCTTTATTTTTTTTCGGCAGTGCCCGAACAAAGATCATCAGTGGTCAGTTTTGACATCGTTGGATAGTCAACGTGACAGTCAAAGAAACATAAATAAATACAAAATGGTTCATGCAAGAGGCATAGATCCTCATTAGCCCCCACATTTGCGGGGGCTAATGAGGATCTATACCTCTTGCAGTTGGGTGGCGTTTAATTTTGTCAGCAGTGAGTGGGTTAGAATGCTGCGCACAATGCAGGGAATAAAAGAAGGGAGCGGGCGGAGATGATGCAGGGGCCCAAGGGGCATAATTTCTTCGGCAGAGCAACGCCCAAGTAAGCAAAATGTCCTAGGGCCGAAGTAGAGCACAATTAGCGCCGACTTAAGCTGATTCGGCCTTATGACCACTTGCTTATTGAAACAAGGTTAGCACTGTACTTTTATTTTTTTCATTTCAGTTGTATTTTCACCGTGTAACATTGGCAGCTTATGCCAAGCCCTTCGGATTATAGAAGGCTACAAAATGATTACAGAAGGCTACGAATATTTTTTCTCTCTCCCGATATGTAGTCTTATTTGGCCATTCGCTAAAAACAAGCACCCATCCAACCGACCGACCAACCAACCAAGCCACCAACCATCCAAAAAGGAAAGTATTCCAGTGATTGTTTTAACGAGAAGTATCTCCGTTTAACAAAACTGATGGCAAAACTGCAATTATGCCGCGTCGCAGATGTAGATAACACACTCGTTCATTGACAAAATTAAACGCCACCGAACTGCAAGAGGCGTAGATCCTCATGAGTCCTCGCAATTGCGGGGTCTCATGAGGATTACGCCTCTTGCTTAAATCACCTTATATCCCTGTTCCTTTGAAGGGGGAGGGGGGGGGGCTTTAACGTTG
>BTPG01000019.1:39317-76649 GCA_036245525.1 Semisulcospira habei | reverse complement strand
ACGTCAGTCCACGCCTGTCAGCCCCCCCCCCCCCGGCTCCCCCCGTCTCCCCCCCCTCCCCCCCCCCCCCACCCCCCGGCCACAAACTGTATGTTAATGATGGACGTGACGACATCAATGATGTGAGGCCTGTAGCCGCAGGGGGACTCACCAGTAGTTGAGAATCTACGCGTCAAGCCTTTGAAGGCTCGGCCACTCAACTTATTGAAGTGAGCTGCTTGCTGCTCTTCCTTTTGCGCATTAGATACTGACTCGTTGTCGCTAAAGACTACGAATCGGTATTACGATGGGCAAGAGTCAGACAGTTAGACCAGATGTCACAGAGGAAGTGTTGACAGTGTGACGAGGCCCCTTTGCAACGCAGCCGAACGTGAAAAAAAGAAGCCAAAACAATGAACGTGTTTGAATGGTTGCTTGTCTCGTGACCCCAAAAAAACCCGATACAAATTAATAGTTTATTCCAACCATTTTGGACCAGTATGCAAGAAAGCAATGCATAAACTACACACTGCCATGTCCATGTTTAGAATAAAAATTTGTGGTAAACCACGGCATACACTCAGGTCAGAGTCAGGTAAAACACCCATAAACTGGAGTTCCAGTCCCCCAGGGCCCAGCCCTGTAGGGCGGCATCAGCAAGTGGCATAGATTCTCATGAACCCCTTCAGCCTGCAGGGGCTCATGAGAATCTATGCCTCATGCTGGCGGAGAAGAGCAACAAGTTACTAATATCCTCATAAAACAAAGATAATTGTGTTCGCACGAGCAGCACCAAAAGTACCGACCGTACTTAGTTATGGAAACGATTTAATAGAAACAGTGGATACATACAAGTACCTAGGGGTAATGTTCAATAACACAGGTAGCTTTACATCAGCACAAGACCACCTTGGTAGACAAGCCAGCAAAGTCGCTCATACCCTTAAACGCTCATTATACAAACAAAACCTATATACTAAAACGATAATGCAACTGTTTGACTCTCTAGTGGTCCCTGTCGCAACATATGCATCAGAAGTATGGTTCCCTTTCACACTAAAAGCAAATAATATGGACAGTGACCTGAGTGACCTCTTCGATTACTGCATGAAGGGACAAATGCCTCACGAGTGCATCCAACTGAAATTTGCTAAGTCCATCTTAGGCATCCACAAAAAAAGCTATGAATATTCCGGCCCGAGCTGAGATCGGACAGTTCCCTGTGAGCATCAGAGTATCGGTCCAAGTGATAGGTTTTTGGCTTCACATGCTAAACTCTGACAGCACCTCCTACCTCAAACAGGCGTATCACGAACAGCTCGAGACCACCGCCCCGTGGGTCGCTTTTACAAGACAAATTCTTTGCTCACTGGGCTTTCGCCACGTGTGGGATAACCAGTGTACAGAAAGTAATTGCTAATGGAGCCTACTCTTCTACTAAAGATGTTAAACTCGGGGTTCCGCAGGGGTCAATCTTAGGTCCTCTTTTATTTTGTATTTACATCAATGACCTGCCTCTAAGTCTCACCTACGAAGCAACACAGTGTGATATGTTCGCCGATGATACCTCAATCCACACAGCTAACAAAGACATACGTGAAGTTGAGAACGGCCTTCAAAAAAGTCTCGACGATATATCAGCATGGTGTAAATTCAACTCAATGATTCTGCATCCTACTAAAACAAAATCTATGGTTATTGCAACACGCCAAAAGCACCAGTTAAAACCTTTAAAGCTTAATCTATCACTCGGCGACGACATCATAGAACAGGTAGCCGAACATCGTCTATTGGGGGTCACAATTGATAATCAGCTGAGGTGGCAGATGCACATTGACAATGTCTGTAAAACGGTCTCTAGAAATGTCTTTATGTTATCGAAATTAAAATATTACACAGATAGTGAAACCAGAAAATTGTTCAGTAGTGCACACATCATGTCACATATAAACTACGCATCGACGGTGTGGGATTGTTGCAGTGATGTCCACTTAAAAAGACTAAATTCTTTACATAGGAGAATGGCAAAATTAATTCTTCCCGACCCGCACTTGACGACCGAGGAAAAACTCAGTAAAGCTGGTTTCCTGCCCCTTCAAAATCATTTTAAATATAACAAAGGGGTACTGATGTTTAAAGTGTGGAACCATAGCGCTCCAGAATATCTAAAAGAGTTGTTTAAAAAATCAGATTCCTGCTATGGGAACATGAGGGGTCTTTATATCGTTCCAAAACCCCGAATCGATATATTTAAATCTACTTTGTCATTTGCGGGTTCCACACTGTGGAACTCACTCCCACATCACGTTAAAGCCACTCCGACATTATCTCGTTTCAAGGCAAGTCTTTATAAGTATCTGACATTACTCAAATAATAATATCTAGTTATTCGTAGACACACGAATGTCCGTGTATATTATAACAATCATGTGTATGTGTGTGTGCGTGTGTGTGTGTGTGTGTGTGTGTGTGTGTGTGTGTGTGTGTGTGTGTGTGTGTGTGGACGCGTGAGTGCGTTTGTGCGCGGCGTATGCGCTTGTTTGTGTTTAGTGGACTATATATTTTGTATTATTGTGTTTTGATGTCTCTTTTTTATGTATACTTTGTACTTAGTTAGTCGTAGTTGTAGCAACGGCAGGTACGAAAAATGACATAGTCACTGACTGTGTTAATATCTTCACCGTTGTAAAATAAAGATTCATTGATTCATTGATTCATTGATACATCAGTTCAGGGGAACTTCACTTAAAACAGCCCTCCATAGAAAACTAGAAGAGCAGTACATTAAATACTGGAACACAATTAAGCGGAACAACACATCTAGACTGACATTCTATAACAAAGCAACTGATAAATACGGAATACAAAGCTATCTTATTTACACAAAAATACGAGAACACAAACAAGCCCTGACGAAGTTGCGAGTAAGTGCCCACATGTTAGAAGTAGAAAGAGGCAGGTATACAAACACACCCCGGGAACATAGACTATGTCGCGCGTGTGGAGTAGTAGAGGACGAAATTCACATGCTAGACGATTGTAGTTTATATAATCAGCTCAGAACCCAGCTAGTTACAAGTACAGACTGCCATAAGCCAAGCCAACTTCTAGTAAGAAAGGATGCACAATGCACTCTAGCAAAGTTTGTATTTGATTGCTTCTCCGTAAGGGAGAGAAACGTAACGACCAAACAGCATTGATACTGCGTATTCCTCTCTCTTCTTTTTTTACGCCCCGGACCGTCGGAAACTACAAGACCGGACAGAGCCACGGACCACACGAAATTCACCGGTGCTCACAGGAATAAAACGGACGGGACTGCACGAACACAGACGCCGCGCGATGAACGATGAACTGACTTACTGCCGACAGAAAAGTGCAAAATTCCGTGTGGACTGAACGAGCTTAAAGAATGATAAAAAGCAATGTACATGATAGTTAAGTCCGATCCCTATGTGTCCTTTGGCCCCAATGGGCCCCTCGACAATAAATGTTGTTCTTGTTCTTGTTCTATCCTCAAACCGGCTTCAGGGTAATCATGAAAAGACTTCGGGGTAATCGGTGTTGGCCTGTGTGGACCATTACATTTGCAAGAGGCCTAGATTCTCATGAGCCCCTGCAGAATGCAGGGGCTCATGGGAATCTAAGCCTCTTGCCGGTAATGATCGGCCGCATTAATATCATCAGATTGAGAGTAATCACCTGGGGTAGGGGCCGGTACATGTCTTTGCGGCCTCTGCCGGTGTTGCCCAAAGCGAAGGTGTTGTGAGGTGGCAGGCTACTGACGCTGGGGTCAGCTAGGTCCATTAACTCGTTACGCAAGGGACTGCGGTCAGTGGTTCGCTTTGTTGGTCAGTAAGTTCTCGCGGGGGGGGGGGGGGGGGGGGGGGGGGGGTTGGGGGGGGGGGGTGTCAGTCCGCGATAGCCACTGGGGCCCTGTCAGGGATGCAATTACCGCGTCGGCCCGCACTACAGGTAACAGCCATGGCGGCTTCCAACCGGGGCTTTTCCGCCGGCTTCGACACGGGCGATTAAACAAAGAGCTTTGCATAAATTATCGTTTTGCATGCAAAAAAAGAAACCCATATCTGATTGTTTTTTATGTTTAAAAGGAAAACGGAGGATGCTTTCGTAAAACGAAGCGTGAAAAACGGTAGTTTTGTCGACACCGGCATAACAAAACATCGATTGACGACAGGCATCGAGCGCCTCACCGTCGATCATTGTTGGTGACTGAAACTGGACTTTTGGTGGGCATATCTTTCATCAAAGACAAAGAAAAAACCCAGAAGACAGTTAAAGTCTGATTAGTACCGAATTCTGTGTCTTTTGTATGGACAATGAAGGATACATCATGCACAAAAAATGGTAAGAATGGTAGGAAAGTAGTGGACATGTGGCAAACCAATATATACACACACTGACCATCAGCCAACGCCTTTCATCTGCAAGAGGCGTTAGTTCTCATGAGAACTTACGCCTCTTGCTGGCATGCGTTGGTCTGATGTACATGTATCTTTGATACTCAGGCAAAGAAGGTTGACTGGGGGTCAGCTGAGCATGGTCAGTGAAGGCAGAAAATACTGACCCCGGAACGACCCTCGTGGGTCAATCTGCCCTGCACTAACTCCGCCCATATTGACCTCAGGAGACATGGAGCTATGGAGCAGAAGCCGACCGCCTGTCCTTCAATGTGCATACTGGGCGAGTCCATCTGGCGCGGGGATATCTCCTGGGTCACCGTGACCTCAGCCACCAGAAGAACGGCGGAAAGCGGAAAAAGGTGGGCATCTGTCACGATTTGAAGTCTAGAAATTGGTCAGAATCGCTGGTTTGGCTATCGGATAAGCAACATTTAGGTAAAAACATGTTCTAGAAAGAGTAGAGCTGAGGTATACGCGAAATTCACGCTTCCCCCATTATGACGTGGGTAGCGTCTTGTGACGACACAGCGATTGCGTGACGGACTGGCGCAAAAATCTGAAGGGGTGGAAGGTTTGTTTTGCTTACTTGTTTACTTTCTAAACCTGAAACAAGTCAACAGTTTATGACTGAGATAAGATTAGTAGTCGTGAAGTGATGTTATGACTACATTTTTGGTCCAATCCTGATCGGTCAGCCGCGTAGCATTTGCACCGTTCGGACACGGATGACTGATGCTGCTCCCCCCTCCAGGGAGGAGATCCTTTGTTGTTCATTTGCAAAATAGGCAAGTCCGGGCTGCAGTGGTTAGTTGGTGATCGCCACTCAACCCGGTCAGTGCTGGGCAGTGTGTGGGAGAGAGAGGGTGTTGCAGTTTGTGAGAGTCGTAGAGAGCGAGTAAGGACACGGGCTTTGAACAAGGCTGACATTTTGTTGGACTTGTGGTCGGCCATTCTGGTGTTGTGAGGCCGATGTGGTGGTGTTGTGTAGAGGCGTGTTGGCGTAGAGTTGACTTGTGAAGCTGAGATAGTGCAATCTGGAGTTGGAACCGTGAGGACTTGAACTGGCTATGGCGTTTTAGAACTGCTGGAGGTGGGCTAGAAACCGGCAGGGAGAGAAACACGTGATTTGATCCGGCTGACCTGGCCTTCAGGGGAAACTTGCACCACGATCGTCCCGGCCCTACTTCACAGGACAGGTATACTTCGGCCAGGTCAGCTTGTTGACTATGCAGCGTCGGAAACAGCAGAAACAGAAGAAGCGGCAAGACGAGAAGCAGCAAGAACATCCCATGGAGCTGCAGGTACAACATCACATGAACAAACTTCGACACAATGGCTCGGGTCCGGACACTCACAATGGGGACGACTCGTCACGGTGGAATTACCCGATACCGCCTTCAGCTCTGACCCACTCCCTACCCCAACATCCACCCGCCACTACCCCCAACCCCACCAACATCAACTTCAACGGCCTAGCCATCATGGCAGCGGTGGCGGAGATGCAGTTGTCGATGGACCGTCATAGTTACTGTAGTTCGGATTATGGAGGCCTGTCCCGCACGGCTCTGTCCTCCCCATCTCCCCAGTCCGACAACGACGCCGGCAGCGCGTCCTCGGGCTCTTCAGGCAAACGGCGCAAAGGGAAAGGTAAATATATATATATATATATATATAGTATTAGTATGTGTACGTGCTTGTTTATGAGTATGCATGTACATGAACATGTATGTTCGTTATGATGAGCGTTTGATTGTGTATTACCACGAAGTAATCGCTTCTAGTGTACATTGAGCATCCCCAGGTTTGAGAGGAGAACAGCAAAAGCAATACGTACTGATCTGACTGATTTCAACCCCTTGACTGCCGAGGAAAACCGTAACCGCCCCGAAGTGCAAGAGGCAGTTCCTCGGGTCATGAGGGTTGAAACCGCAATATATATCTATGTTTCTGTGACGGCTTGGGGCTTGGTAATTTCGGCGATGAATTTACAGTGATCCCCAAACCACAATCTGCGGTCACTGGCTATCGCTTGTCATCCCGTTTCACATGCAGCCACGTCTGTGGGAGATGACCGGACTGACGGACCATGAACACTCGAGAGCAGTGTCTGATTCGAGTGCTATATGAATTTAAGTCATAATATTCAGGCCTTGATAATTGTGGATAACTGGATTGAGTTTGTGTGACTACTGACACTGTGACAGTACTGTACATACTGCTTAGGACTTAGGTACACGCCTACTGACTACAGCTAGTCAGCAGTAGGCTGCTCAGTCAGTGTGTAAACCTACATTTCAATCATCAGATAGGCTTGCTGACTGGCTTTCATTTATTGTAATTCAATACATTAGAACTGATTGTTATTTTAAATTTGGCATAGTTACTTCGATTGTTAAATTCCCAGTAAAATAATATGTAGTGATTCATTCCACTGACTAAAGCAAGGAGTCATGTGTCGGTTCCAGGTTTTGTTTGTGTTTCTCCCATTATTATGGACTCATCTTTTGTAATAATAATCAGAACACGGTGATTATTGTATAAATTAACAAATTTGTTATGATGAACATTAGTGTTAAAGCAAGATGATTGATTATTATTGATATTATTTCAGGTGTCAAGGCATACGTTGGAGATGTCAACAGTCCCAGTTGGAAACCTACACTTAAATTAGGACACTCCCTGTGCAAGGGTTTCAGTGCTGCTCGGTACTATTCTTTACTCATTTGTAATGTCTTCACTGTGAAAAACTATATTATAAAATAATAAACACAGCAAAGAAAATAATATTAAAGATACTAGGCAAACGATTAAAGATATATTATTAAAGATATTAAAAAATAATGTTAATGGTAAAGATATTATTTATTAAACAATACAAGGCAGATGTATTAAAGCATGTCTTAGCATCAATAAGAGCCACAGGAAGAGCTGATTGTGTGAGAGGTTTGAGGAAGAACCAGAGATAAGAATATAGTAGCAAATTTAGGCATACTTGTGGAAATAGAAACTAATATAAAACAAAACAGAAAAAAAAGAACAAGACCAAAAATGACAAAAATTATATGAGTTTATTGAATAAGATGAAAGCAAACGACATTTAAGAACAAAGCACTAAACAGTGCAGTGATGCAAGCATTGAGAAAAAAAATCTTAAACACAACTGAGACTGCAAACTATCTTGAAGCTTAAATCATAAACACAACAAAGAAATATTAAAGATACTTTTAATTATTAAACAATACAACTTTCAATCAAGACAAATAATAAGTAAAGGTATCTTTAATATTTATTTGTTGTGTTTATGATTTTAGCTTCAAGTTACTTAGCAGTCTCAGTTGTGTTTAAGATTAGTTTATATTTTTAAAAAAATATTAAGTATACTGTTCATTTATGGAAGGCTTAAAAAAGACATCCTGATCAATATTGATTGTTAGGAAGTGTACTGTGAAGGCATTGAAGACCACACAGTGGTCCAGCATATTGAAAGTGATGCAGGTCCTCTATTTTGATGCCTTAACTTCAAATGCAAGTTCATATTTGCAGCTAAGTCCAATTAAACTGGTAAGTTTTTTTGGTGCTGTCTTATAAGTGTATGGCGTTTAGTAGTTTAGTCAAAAATTCCAGAGATGACAAGTTTTATTGCTATATTTTCATGTCCTTTGTTTCAGTTATAATAGACTGTGCAGTCGCAGAACAAAGAAAGCTGCTGAGCAGGCGTCTAGAGGTGAGGAGATAAGTGAGCCAAATGACATGAATGATGAGACCGACAGTGCAGCAGCTGGGACACCATCTCCTGAACAGGGTGAAGATGGAGGTAGCTATTGCCAGACTGAGGTTGTTGCACTGAGCACGCTGACACAACAAGAAGAAAACCTGCTCAGAGAGGAACTTAGCAAAGTAATTAAAGAAAACTGTGATCTAAAAGAACAGCTGTCAAAGAAAGAAATGAACCAAGAATCACTCAGAGACCAGGATGATACTGTCCGTTATTTCACAGGTCTTACAGATTTCGCTCTCTTGTCTACTTTATTTACATTTGTCTGCAGTCATTTGCCATCAAACAAGCGTCGTGCTCTGTCTTCGTTTCAATCATTTATGTTGACAATGATCCATTTAAGATTAAATACTCCACTTCCGCACCTAGCATACATGTTTTGCGTATCGAGAACAACTGCCTACAAAGTGTTCAATGAAACACTAAACATTCTTTATTATCGAATGAAACCAATGGTGTTTTGGCCTGAGCGACAGTGCATTAGAGCAAGTCTGCCTGAACAATTTCTAGTCTATCCATGGAAACGTGTTGTTTCAATTATAGACTGTTTTGAAATATTCATTGAAAGGCCTTCCTGTTCTGACACCAGCGCTATGACTTGGTCACACTACAAACACAACAATACCATTAAATATCTCATATCCATAACACCACAGGGCCATATTTCATTTATATCCAAGGGTTGGGGTGGGAGGACAACTGACAAAAAAATTACTGATTGCAGTGGATACTTAAATAATTTACTACCTAATGATCTTGTTTTGGCAGACAGAGGATTTGATATTCATGAACTAGTGGCAATGCAGGGAGCCGAGGTTAAAATTCCAGCGTTCACTAAGGGTAAAAGTCAGCTGACATCTGCAGAAATAGAGTCAACAAGAAAACTGGCACATCTGCGCATTCATGTAGAACGCATCATAGGTCTTCTGAGAAACAAATTTACAATTTTGAACACCACTATTCCAATAGACCTGCTTTTTCATCGAGAAGGTGAAGAGGTTACCACATTAGACAAGATTGTCACTGTTGGTTGTGCAGTTGTCAACCTCTGCAATGGTATTATTTAACAATCAGCCTGTTACTTAGCGACCTTTGAGCCACTGTGTGATTGATGCAAAGACTAATAATGAAGTCAGCATTGCAAATTGCTTCATGTTAAAAAAAACAGTTACAAGGCAGCAATTAATGTTGTTATGGCGAAAAAAATTTAATAGACTATAAAATAAAAGAGTGATAATTGATTATAACCATTGTCTAAAACTAAGTAATGTATATGTCTTATCACAATGAATGGCTGTTATGTATTGATAGTTGCTTTAACTCATTCTACCCCAGAAAACACCGCAGCAAAATGAAGATCGACCATGATAGTTCAAGGGTGATGCCAGAATAGCTTGGCACCTAAGGGCGCCAAGCTATTCTGGCATCACACTTGAACTATCATGGTCGATCTGTGTCCTGCACTGCAACGCAGTCTTCAGAGGACGACTTTAAAGTTTGGGGGATTTCGGTCTTGGGGTAGAATGAGTTAAGCCATCTGTCTCTATTAAATGGTTATGAAACCTTTAGTGAGTGATAAAATGTTTACACATACAGTTGGAAAATAAGCTTCAATTACTGTAGTGGCCTACAGTGGACATATCAAGCTTAATGTACAGATTACTGTGAAATTACTGAAAACTAAATCTTTCAAGAATGTACAATGTAGGCCTACTTGTACTTTGTATAAAATATATCTATTTAGTAATATTCTCTAAATGTGATGCCATTTAAAAAATATTTAACGATAACAAAATAAAAATGTAATGTAGCCCTATGTAAATAGATGTTATATTGAAAAGAACCAATTGATGAGGAAATAGTGATGATATTGACAAATACTGCAAAATATTGTAATTTTGCTGGTGCATTTGTTTTCGTTTATTGACCAAAGACAATGATTTACCATATGGCATATTGTACTGCTATATAATGAATGTTATTATTAGAGTTGTAATTCTTTCCTTTTTATTTCATTTCTTTAATTATTAAAAGTATCATGTGAAAATATGTGAGAATGGGACGATGATTGTGTGTAGACTTTTAATAAACCAATTGAATTGAATTGAATTGAAATGGTTGTGAAAACTTTTTTGTTTGGTTTTGTAGTGTTAATTTACAGAATGTGATGAATGTAAATGTTTATTGTAATTACACTTAACAATTTGGCACAGAAATAAATTACAGGAGGCTGGCGTAAGATGGGGGCAGGTGTGATACTAAAATCCATGTGTGCTCTGACCTCCGCACGGTGGACAGATCCACACACCCTTTGGTTTCCTTTTAAGTCCTACACAGCCAAAATGAAACCACTCAATCTTGCATCCTTTGTTGTCACAGGCAATCATTTTCCCATATTCTTGCTTCCGACAAACACAGAAAATGACTCCCTCTGCACCTGCATCTGATTCTTTCCCTTCTTGTGTCTCAGCACTTTTGTTCTGATTAACTGAAGGGTCATGAACCAGCCATTTACCAACTAGCTCTGGTAGAATCGCCATTTTAAACAAAGCTGTTGCCTGTATCACACAATCATCCCAAAATATCTGGTTTGGGAAAACCCTCACAATGGCCAGGTCAGCTGTGGTCCACACGGCAAAGTCACAATATGCTGACTTTGTGAGGAAGATCTGCGCTTGGACCTGAGAGTAGTATGGGTGATCCTCCCGCAATGCAATGGAGCCACTAACAATAGCTAAGCAAAATGCAGCGTCGGAAGATATAGCCTCTTTTATTGTCTGCTTTCTGTGTTTATAAGGACATTTAATTTCCAGACAACCACTCCCATGGCATGCACAATTTACCATGGCGTCTGGTGTCGCACCCATAAATGGGTACTCTGTTGGAACAAATATTCCACATGCTCTAATGACAAAGTTATCATGCTCTTTCTCACAAACAGTGCGATACATCTCTTTTGCCTGACTTTCTTTTTCTTTACCCCATTTTGTCTCAGCAGAGGTAAAGAGGACTTTATCTGGGTAACAGATCTTTTTTACAAGAGATGGGGCAGGTTTGTCAATACTTGTGTGACATACAGCATATAAATTGGAAGCTGTAATTCGTCCTGCTCTAACAGAAAACCAATTCTTACTTTGAGATTGTCCTTGTGTGGATTGTTCAATAAGCTCAGTCTCAAACTGTTGTACTTTAATCTCAATAGTGCGACAAGTCTCTTGCAGGCATTTTAAAGATTTCCCCACTAAGTCATCCTGTTTCAAATCTCTCAGGTCAGCTGGCAAAGAAAGTGATGGACTGCAGTTCAGTTCATCAGATTCTGTACATGGGACTGCCACCTTATAATCATTACAGTATTGTGGAGTTACTTTGAGTAGATTACTATTCCTATTGCTCTGTTTCAGCTTAGAAAAAAAATCTGTCATCTCCTCTTGGGTTGGTTCTGCATCACAGTCCAATGGCTTTATGCCCTTTTGGGGTGTGGCATCTTCTGAAACATTATCAATAAGTTTATCAAGTTTCTTCTTTCTCTGGTCAGCAGAAGTAAAATCTATTTGATAAGCAGGTTTAGGCAGAACTCCAGTTACGTTTCCTGGTATTTTCCAATAAGCTTTTACGCCTGTGCAGGTTGCATTTTCTTTTACCCTAGAATGGGCATCCAAGGCAAATGACAGTGCTGCAGCATGTGTGCAGGTCTCACCAACTCCGGCCATACAGGTGCAGTGGGCAGTAATGATTGCTCCGTCTGCTGTGCATATTAGCCAAGGAACAAGTGGTTTGTCATTCAGACTCTGTGAATGCATAACCTGCAAGCGCATTAAAATAAAAATATTAGACCTAATTATTGGAATATTTAAATAGTGTAGGTGCTTAGGTGGCTAAGCCTAAAAGTATTTGGGGGGGGGGGGGGGTCTCTGCATTAATTATCAGCTTACTTAGTCAAATTCTAGGATAGCAATGCACTCACCTGGGGTCGCCTCAGATAAAAAGAATTATATTTATAGTACGTTATACCTATTTTTTCATACAGCAGTGATCAATCCTGCATAATTTCCAAATATGAACAAACAGAACTAGTCTCTAGGTGGGGAATTAAATATACAATACCAATAAATAAATAATATTTTATACACGTTTTAATAAAAATGTGATACAAGAGTAAATAATCTAAATAATGTAGTCAGCCGACTAAGGCCATTCCTCTTTGCTATGTCTACCTTAATAGTGGATGGTGGTAGGTAGGCCTAAATGTATCCTTTCTTTAAGAAAACCAAAATAAAATGCACTAGATGATCTGTACAAAAACAATGACAAATTTGGCCTCAATAAAACAAAAAAAATTACGGGGCTGGTCGTGTAGCCCTAAAGTGACATTCGGTACTGCCTCTGAGCAGTCACACTATGCGTGTCTCTCTCGATTAGCTTTTCTGTTGCCAGTTGCATGAGTGCGCTTCGTCTTGCGCCAGCCGCTAAGCGAAGTGCTCCGCTGCAATCGCAGAGCACCTTGCTTAGCGGCTCGCGCAGGACGAAGCTCACTCATGCAACTGGCCCCTGTGGCGGTAGCGTATCGAGGGAGACAACAAGTGTGCTGAGCAATCTTTCTTTCGTGAACTGATCGTTTGCGTGCCTCAAAATCGTGTATCAGACGTGTTTGTGCATGCCAGCGCCGTTCTTGTGGCGTTAAACTAGTGGATGATTGTTATTTGCTCAGTGAATAAGCGGTGCGGGGGACGCTGTGTTAATCATCAAATTTGTACACTGCCATGCGCAAGCTATATTATTGTACTTACAGATAAGGATATTCATATAGACCAATGGCTTTAGTTCAAGGGTGATGCCAGAATAGCTTGGCGCCTAAAGGCGCCAAGCTGTTCTGGCACCACCCTTGAACTATTTTAGTTAAACTTATTTCACACACTGGTGCATTTAGAATGATAAGGGTTAACTTTTAAAAAATAGTTTTATGGATTTTAACAAAACCCAGGGGAAGGGGTGTAGATGTGGCGAGTACATGGGCCAAGCAGTTTTATTTTTTGCCTGTAATTGAAACTCTAACTAGGAGTGGTCCTGGAGATACTCCCCACCCATCGCCGTCATTCAATCACTTTTGATATTTTGCTCGTTGATGACCCAGGATAATTTGTCTAAGCCATTACATCCTGAGGCTGATTTTATTAAATTTGTTTATTGTCCTATGAAGGCTACTGGACAGATTAGAAGATGCATCAACCATTTGAGATAAAGCTCTTCTGGCACCACCCTTGAACTATCATAGTCAAATTTAAGTCAAGCAATGGGTGTATCGTGATGAAAAGGGTTAATATTGTTGACCAGTGGAGGACAAGGTTCCCCCTCGAGGTGCTTTCTGTCACAGATTGCATTTTTATTCCCCCCCCCCCCCCCCTTTAAAAAGAAGTAGGTAACTGATCCGCTACGATCTCTTTCCTTTTTATGTAAACCCCACCCCCCCCCCCCCCTTTTCATATTAACCCGACGGGTGTATTTCCCAAATTTTGGAGTCGCCATCTGGTGACTATGCACCAGTTGCAGGAAATGGGTCGACCATGATAATTCAAGGGCTGTGCCAGATTAGCTTGGCGCCCGACGGGCGCCAAGCTAATCTGGCACAGCCCTTGAATTATCATGGTCGACCCATCTCCTGCTGTAGTGCGTCAGGGCTGGATGCGTTAATCCGACCTCCGTAATAGCAAGCTCAGATTGTGTTCTCTGCCTTGATAATGATACCCTGCTGTCAACAGCATGCAGGCTTATTGCCCAGATTGTGTTCTCTGCCTTGATAATGATACCCTGCTGTCAACAGCATGCAGGCTTATTGTAAGTATGTTTATTCTATCAGAGCATAATCTCTTTTCATCCTACTGCTTAAAATTAATTAGACTGATGGTTCAAGGGTGGTGCTGTGCGCCTGAGGCGCGAAGGTATTCTGGCACCACCTATGAACTGAAATGGTTGATCTATCTCTTAATCTTTAATGTAGCATTCATAGGACAATAAGCAGCATTAAAAAAAAAATAGCCTCAGGATGTAATGGGTTATTCAGAGGAAAATACTCCAAACACGCAGTGACCTTCGTGCGTTGCTCGCACCGTTTCAGCAATGTCTGTTTAGGAGATGATAACATTCCCCATAAAATCTACAAAGGACCAATGTCCAGACAAAGCAATTAATTCTCGCCCATGTCAACCCCCCCCCCCCTTACACCGCACCGACAAAATGCAATTAAAATAGAGCAATTCGATAGGGCTCGGGAAGTTCCCCGCGTTGCCTAGCAGCGTCGGCGCGTAAGCCGCCATCTTAAGAAAATACCATAGTCATGAGATAGTAGCGAAATAGTGTTTCAACACGTTTTTCTTCATCATCAGTTTTTCTCCCTCTTTGGAAACAAACAAAAACAGATTCTGGTGAGCGGTTTCCTAAAGTGACGGCAAGACTTTTGCTGTTATTGCTTATAGTACGCCAGGACTTTCCTGCAAAAACAGCGATTTCCCTAAGATCGCTTAGTCCCGTATCCTCACAAGATGGCCGCCACGACTGACGTGATGACGTCAGCGTCACGAGCCCTATTGCTAAATGCAACCCCAAACACAAAATGTCCACGCCAACACGCATTATTAATCCTTTGCATCCTGAAACGCTCTCATATGAGATAAATTTGACTATGAAAATTCAAATGAAAAAAATGCGTCATCTCAGAGGTCAAAATGATCATTGATTCAAGTTGCGGGTCACACAGCGGGAGTTACACTAACAAGCAAAAGAAATGCGACACCACTGGAATCATCGGAAACACTTGTCGCATTTCTTTTGCTCGTTTTTGATGATTCCAGTGGTGTCGCATTTCTTTTGCTCTTCAGTATATAGGAAGTCCGTCTAAAAATCTGCGTATCATTCAATCTGCATGACCAACTGGTTTCATCTGTGTGCACAGACACATGACATATTCTGGCACCACTCTTGAACCGTCCTGGCCGAGTAATACTGTAGCGTGTAATAGTCGAATGTGCAGGTGTCTTTAGTGGAGATCGTAGGACCTTGGGTCGCTGATTTATCTGGCCATAGTAGCCCTTCGCCGTGTCTATTCTGCAGAGGAGTGGTCAGTTTGGCGTCACTGAGGTTAGACAGAAACCCTAAAGTCTTCTCAGAAACACAGACGTAGAAAATGATCCCGGTCAACAGACAGGCATGGCAGCAAAGGTCAATTATGTCGTCTGCAAATTGTATCTTTTCAGATCGTGACTGATTCAGATTCGGAAAAGTTATGGTCACAGGCCAAGTTCACGAGGGAAATTTCTGTCATTATAATGTTTGCAAGAGGTTTCGTTATTTCCGTAGACGTTATTTCCGCTTGAAGAGTCGGTGTGGAGATTTTTCGCTATCTCTGATTTTTAGTTCAGTTCAACCTTTCAGCCAACCCCTTTCGTCTGCAGAAAGCAGACAGTCTAATAAGACCTTGCAGCTGGCCTTCATTGAAAAATTATACTAGGTGACTGTAACGTATTTGTCCCTGACCCATTCCAACAAGACGTGGATCGACCATGGCAGCTGTTAGATAGTGCCAGAATAGCCATTCAGACACCGCCTTTGAACTTTCAGCTTCATGGTCGATCGGTCTCCAGAAGTGCATTTTTCAGAGGACGACTTCAAAACTTGGAATTTCGCCGTCCAGGACGTGCTGAAACTCTGCACAAGTAACCGCAACTCGATCGGCCGTCCGGTGCACGCACGCGACACGGGTGCGTTCGGCCACAAACACACACACAACGTTGTTCAGTCAGCCGTGACGGCCTGCCACGCGCTGCCACACTGACAAACACAGCGGTCGTTACGCAACGTGCACACCCAAGTAGCCACTCCCTAACGCCCTCGTTTCTCTCAGCCACCATTCGTTTTCTACTGCAGTCGTTTCTTGTAGGCTCGATTGACAGAGTCGACCACAGTGGTTGGCTCCTTCGATTCGCTACCGCTAAACAGCGGTAGCGAATCGAGGGAGATAGCCAGTGTGAGGATCGATCTGGCGTAGGCCAAAGTGACCGGCTTCAAGGTCCACCAGGAGTAGGGGCCAGTATGACGTTTTACACCGGCTGGCTGCACAATGGGCACAAACATGGCACAAAGTCGGCTGCACAATGGGCAGGTTACATGGCACAAAGTCCCCTTCCCTAACACCAACCCAGTACGCAAAGGCCATCGATGGCCTTTTGCGCATTGGAAACTATGTAAATCTGAAATCTCCATTGTGTCCTCTCTCTGAGGCCCAACCGAAGTCCACAGACGTAAGAATAAGGTGAAAGGTATATCTATCCTTGCCATTTGCCAAGACTCATGAAAATGTACGCTTAAGCCGACTAGAACTTGACACGATTGTAGTTCTAGCGTGGGGTCCACTGGCCTTTGTTAAGCAGACGACAAGCTGACATGTCAAGTGTACTGTTTGTTGCCGAAGGGTTAAGGAAAGTCCCATTTATATTCTGGGAGGGAGATACGCCTGTTGCTGTGTACCCCGTATTGCGATTTTAAAAAGGGATCGGGACTTCCAGCTGAGACCCCCTTTGTTCTTGGGAACTGGGCTGTGACAGCGTTGCCCCCCTGGCGATGCTGCATGCACGCAGGTCCCTACAGGACACAGGTAGTTGTACTGAAGCGTATTGCGATTTTAAAAAGGGATCGGGACTTCCAGCTATCGCTGACACCCCCTTTGTTCTTGGGAACTGGGCTGTGACAGCGTTGCCCCCCTGGCGATGCTGCATGCACACAGATCCCTACAGGACACAGGTAGTCGTACTGAAGCGTTGTGGGCTTAGAAAACCTAGTAATGGACTGTCTTAACCCATATCATGGGGCCTTATCGGGGGAAGTGGGGATAGTGACCGCGTTTAGTCCCCTGGCTTGTGGGCGTAGGGCGCCTGGGCAATTAGGACTAGATCGCCTAACCGATACTGAGGCTAAAAGCTTCAAATTTGTGCACTGCCATTATGAAAGCTATATTATAGTACTTACAGATAAGGATATAGACTAATGGCTTTAGTTCAAGGGTGGTGCCAGAATAGCTTGGCGCCAAGGTATTCTGGCACTACCCATGAACTATTTTAGTCACAGTTATTTCACATTATTGGTGTATTCCGAATGATAAGGATTAAACCCAGATGGCTGACATTGAGAATCAGTTGCAAGATTTACACTATGGACAAATCATTGGACTCCTGAAGCTGATCCATCTGGTAATAAAATCAGACAAAGCTAACCCTTTGAGTTTGAGTGTCGGTAGCGCTTTTAGTCGCGATGATTCCGCCAGCTGCGGATCGCGGAATAAAAATACCTTTTCAGTTGGGGTTCACGCCGAAAATCAGTAGTAACGTTGACGGGTCGGTCACACTGTCTTAGTAAAAGCATTACTGTACAACAGTAGTTCGATGGTGAATCTGTTGCGAGCGGCAGGCATACTCGGATTTTCTTGCGAATAGGTTGAAATTGACCGCGGATGCATGGGTTGTCTTGTGACTCGGTTATCGCGGGGCACCTTCCTTAGTGGCTGGCGCAAGACTAAGTTAAGTCATATAGCTGGCCCATGTGACTCCGCCGCACCTGTTGTTGGTGGATCGTACATGTATGCATGTGTCTCGCTCCTTACTCTACTATCCCCTTTCTGGGTTGCCAGCCAGTGGCCAGCGTCAGTGCTAAATTGGCGTGGGTGAGCCTAGGCATGAATCATGTCAAGCAACAGTATCTGGGGGTCGAGCTGTTGTTTGCAAATGATGCTAGAGGGGCCGCTCCTATTTCGCGTAATCATTATGTTGATAATCACATGATGCGTTAGCGTGGGAAGATAAAAGAACAAAGCCAGCTGCTTCGGTCTGCGTATGTGGATTTACAGGTGGAACTACTTTAACCCTTTTCATTCTGATACACTACTGCCTGGAAGTCAGTTTGATTAGGATAGTTCAAGGGTGGTGCCAGAATAGCTTGGCGCCTGCGCTAAAATGGGGGAGCTGGGTGACTCGGTGGTATAGCGTTCGAATTCTCGTCCGAAAGGTTCCGGGTTCCAATCCAGCTGGGGTCGTTCAGACTCTGTTCGGTACCCCGTCGTTGAAATCACCTTCGTGATGGACGAAAGACATTAACGGTTAAGCCCAAAACAGTTAACATTTTTGTGTGTGTAAAAACTAAAATGGTTCATCTATCTCCTAATCTGTAAAGCAGCCTACATGTACATAGGCCAATAAGCACTGACATCAGCCTCAGGGTGTAATGGGTTAATAGAGATGATCACAAGATGCCGCCCAGTGCAAACCTCCGCTGACAGTTCAGTCAGTATTACTGATGCCTAACTGACCTTTGCGATGAACAGCTACACTGGGCCAGCGTGTCCATGCATACTGTTCGACAAAGCCTTCCTCAGCTTCACAACCGACCTACACAGTACACTGCGGACTACACGCGGCCTACCCTACGTCACGGAAACAAAAGTCGGCCGGTGGTAAACAACTTGCATGCGAACCCCAACACACTCCGTGTGCAAGAGGCGTAGATCCTGTGTACAACTCCCAGAGGGCCAGTGTGGCTTCAGAGCAAACAGGAGCACCACCGATATGGTCTTTGTGCTGAGACAGCTACAGGAGAAGTGCCGCGAGCAGAACAAAGGTCTGTACGTAACATTTGTCGACCTAACAAAAGCGTTCGACACTGTGAGCAGGCAAGGCATGTGGCAGATCCTGGAGCGACTTGGCTGTCCCCCAAAGTTCCTCAACATGATTGTCCAGCTACACGAGGACCAGCAAGGCCAGGTCAGACTCAACAATGACCTCTCGGAACCATTTCCTATTCTCAACGGCGTAAAGCAGGGCTGCGTGCTGGCACCGACCCTCTTCACCATCTTTTTTAGCATGATGTTGAAGCAGGCCACAGTGGACCTCGATGATGACGATGCAGTGTACATCAGGTATCGTCTCGATGGCAGCCTGTTCAACCTCAGACGACTGCAGGCCCACACGAAAACCCTAGACCAACTGATTCGTGAGCTGCTTTTTGCTGATGATGCTGCCCTCGTTGCACACACAGAGAGAGTCCTGCAGCGCATCACGTCTTGCTTCGCAGATGCTGCCCAGCTCTTTGGACTCGAGGTCAGTCTGAAAAAGACAGAGGTCCTCCATCAGCCGGCACCCAAGACAGTGTATCGCCCTCCTCACATCACCATTGGCGAGTCTGAACTAAAGTCAGTGCACCAGTTTACTTACCTTGGCTGCATTATCACGTCGGACGCCAAGCTGGACAAGGAGCTTGACAGCAGGCTGGCAAAAGCGAACAGCGCTTTCGGGCGACTTTTCAAGCGGGTGTGGCACAATCAACAGCTGAAAACAGGCACCAAGATCAGCGTGTACAGAGCTGTGGTCCTCACCACCCTGCTGTATGGTTCCGAGTCCTGGGCCCTCTACCGCAGCCAACTACGACTCCTCGAACGCTTCCACCAGCGCTGCCTGCGTACCATCCTGGGCATTCACTGGAGTGACTATGTCACCAACGTGTAGGTCCTTGAACAGGCTGAAACTGTGAGCATCGAGGCTTTGCTGCTGCGGACACAGCTCCGCTGGGCGGGGCATGTCTCCAGGATGGAGGATCATCGCCTACCAAAGATCACCCTGTTCGGCGAGCTTGCTACTGGACACCGTGACAGAGGGGCACCAAAGAAGAGATACAAAGACTGTCTCAAGAAGTCACTTAGTGCCTGCCAAATCGACCACCACCAGTGGAGTCTTCGCTTGCTGCCGACCGTGACACCTGGCGCTCCACCATTTACAAGGCAGCTGTCTCCTTTGAGGACTCTCACAGAGCTAGCCTTAAGGACAAGCGGCTCAGGAGAAAAAAACAGAGATGCCGCAGCTCAGAACCCTGGCCATACCTTCCCCTGCAGCCACTGCGGTCGAACCTGCCTGTCTCGGATTGGCCTCCGCAGCCACGAACAAGCCTGCAGACGTCGTGGGCAACTCCTATAAAATCTTCGTTCGCGAAGTCAAGCCAAGAGACAAAGTGTACATGCAAGAGGCATACGTCCTCATGTGCCCCTGCCGATGCAGGGGTTATGAGGACCTGTGTCTCTTGCAGATGGAAAACCGAGGTTACAAACAGATGGAATACCGAGGACTCAGACCTGCCTACCCTACGATTTTTGGGCGTATTTTTACGATTTTTTTTTTTCAAAATACGAAAATACGATTAATGCCTAAAATTTATGATTTTATTTTAAAAAAAAAAATTTTTTTTTTTTTTTTTTTTTGGGGGGGGGGGGGGGGGGGGTGTTGTGTCAGTCAATAAAGTCTCAAAATACAAAATGTCAGAGCAAAGTAGGGAGGAGAGTGGATTTTTCTAGCTCAAAGAAAGCTAAGCACCAGTATTTTTTGCCACAGTATGCTAAATAGTGGACATTTTGGCGAATGTCAAAGAAAGGACCAACCTATGCATTGTGACCTCATGTGCCCATGGTGGCCGAAATGACATTGAAAAGCATTTATCAACTAATATCCATAAGAGACTGGCAGATGCCCAGAAAAGAGTTGTAATTACAGGCTGTGTTTTCTAAGCAGTCCCATGAAGCAGTCAAAATTTTGCGTCAACAAGCAACTAGTGTGGAAATCTGCATGGTTCGTTTTATAGTTGATTCAAATCTTCCTTTGTCCTGTGTGGATTCCATGTCCGGGATGTTTAAGCAAATGTTTCCTGTTGTACGGAATGGTATAGTTTATCAGTATAAATTGATTTTTCTATTGTTTGTACGTTTTGATAATACTGTTCGACAAAGCCTTCCTCAGCTTCACAACCGACCAACACAGTACACTGCGGACTACACGCGGCCTACCCTACGTCACGGAAACAAAAGTCGGCCGGTGGTAAACAACTTGCATGCGAACCCCAACACACTCCGTGTGCAAGAGGCGTAGATCCTTATAAGCCGCTGAGCGTTACGGCGAAACAGTTTAAGTAGGTGCACCAATGACCAATGCGTGAGAATCTTTTGTCAAACACATACAAAGTGTACATGCAAGAGGCATACGTCCTCATGTGCCCCTGCCGATGCAGGGGTTATGAGGACCTGTGTCTCTTGCAGATGGAAAACCGAGGTTACAAACAGATGGAATACCGAGGTTCCTCAGCAGGAGGAAGTTGAGAGGGCTGAGCCCACAGCACAGTCAAGGACGACAGGTAGACCGTGTTAAGTGGCCTGGATTTCTGGTTCAGTGCACACAAGCCCCCGTGTCAACTCCTACTCTCAGGCCCGGCCAGCCGTGTACACATGGTCAGTTCGGCGCTGTGGACGGCCGCAAGTTTATAGGGAAAATCTAGCTGTTATATCTCACTTCAGTAAATAAAATGCAGACCTAGATCATCCGCTTATATGAGAGTCCGAAATAGCTCAGGCGGTTAAACGTCGGAGCAGGAGAGCGAAGGGAATCGCCAGGTGGAATCCCGTCCCGGCCCCGGTAGCTGGACTCACCATCCAGGGGGAAAAACGGATTTGTTCAATAGCATGTCCGTTGAAAGATCCTGGTAAATCAAAGTGGCACAGTTGGAGTACGCCTGAGTTGATCAGTGTTCAGGTCGTACTCCATAGGCAATAAATTTCCCTGTCCCCCATAACCCGCCCGTCAGGGCCGTCCATGATCACCTCGGTGCTGTGGACGTTAAACCCGAACTAACCAACCAATCCGCTTATACAATGATGCCCTTGAGCTATCGCGGTGGATTTAACCTTTGTGGTTGGTGTGTTAACCCTCTTTAACCCCAAGGCCGCATTTCTAAACTTTTGGAGGCGTTGTCTATGTACTAGTCGTAGGAGATGGATTGATCATGATAATTCAAGGGTATTGAGTGCTATTCAGCGCTTAGAGCCTGCATTGCAGGGGGTTTGCACTTTATAAATATAATTATTATTATTAAAGTGTCAGATGCGCTTGGAGCCTGTAGGCGCCAACAAGCGCATCTGGCTTTACCCTTGAATTATCACGATCAGTTCGTCTCCTGCTGCAGGGTCCCGGGGCTAAATGGGTTAAGTATGTGTAACAGAGTGAACCCGATGTTCCTCTGTGTACCTAGGCCGATAGCACTTATGACCATTGCTTCTCGGATTTCACTCGTGTCGACTGCTAGCTATGACGTGCGCCGCTCGCGGTGCCCTGCCAAACGCAGCGTTAAGTGTTGTGTACGCGATAGCTCAGTGTACGTGTTGTATGGTATATCGGTTTTGACCATGTATTGTAGCCAAATTACAACACCATTGCTTAGTATTTAGCATGGTTAGATTTGGCCCAGGTAATAGTTTTTTGTAATGCATATGTTTTTAGGTTAATTATAACCGATCAGAGTGATAATGGCGATTTAGTAGCCTTTTTGATTTTCTGTGGCACTTCTGAGACCACTTTAAGAATAAATATAAATTTTCCACTAATAGCCCATAATCTCAAATTAAATCCAGAGTACAGCTGGTAAAAGTTCTTAAATTTATATTTAACGATATTTTTACACTATGTAGTTCAGAAGATATTCTAGCTCCTAGGGCTGGCAGTACTATAATACGGATTTGCCATTTATATCAGTGCCAGACCCCCGTACCGACGCTGAACTTTGCACCGACGCGTGGACTTTGTACCAACGCGGAGACAGCAGCGTGCCTCTATAAGTACCGCTGCTCGCGTGGCAGACTTTCTTTTTTTTTACCAAACGTGCAAGACTCACAGTACCAGCAATTAACTTCTGGCACCGGTGCCTTGGAGGAAAACATTTTTTTTTTTACCTAAACTGCGCGGGTTTTGGAGACCCTGTACTGCTTTCTGCTTTCTGTTTCGGCTTTCTGCTTTCTGGTTTCTACTTTCTAGTTTTGTTAGAAATAAAAGTTTAGCTCAACATGAACGAGTCTCAGTCTCACTAAGTCCAACCACCACCATCTAATCTTAATTTTCCGACTCCTACTACCTCACCCCATCACAAATGGCGCTGCGAGCAGGATGGTTGGACAAAAAGAGACTCAGATGTGACAGAAAGCAGTGCAGGGCCATGATGCAGCCACGAGTATGAAACTTAGAAGTGGTAGGCAGACGCAACATAGCGCAACAAGGGCCAACGTAGTCGGACAATTGCAGGGCGAAATGGCAGAGGTCGCCCAGCCCAATGCTGAAGCTGGTGGTGTGGACCATGCTGGAGAAAATCAAGAAGGCGTACTAAACCATGTGCCCGGAGCTGTCCATGTCGCGGGACCGGAACAGCCAGGACCAGTAGCCCAGGTGGTCATCCATCAGAACCTGCATCCGGCACCGCTGCCCACTTTTAGCGGGGATGGAGGCAACACCAGCGTGGGGACTTTTGTGGACACCGCTCGCCGTGCCATCCGGTCATTCAGGATGCCAGAAGAAATGGCTGCAGAATGGGTCATTGGAGCCCTACAAGGAGCTGCACGCGAGGAGGTGCTGGGACGCCCTGCTGCGGACCGGATCAACGCTAATCAGGTGTTAGAGATCCTAACCACAACCTTCCGACAGCAGTACAGCGCCCTGGACCGACTCAAACGGTTCCACGCACGTCGTCAGGCCACCACTGAAAATATCCTGGACTATGCGCATAGCCTCACTGCGCTGGCCAACCAGGCCAATAGCCTGCAACAGGATGCGATACCTGGATGGGCATTGCAGGATAAGTTCATTGATGGCCTGCGGTCTTCGTCGCTGCGTAGTCACCTGAGGGAATTCCAGCGGCTGGGGCAAAACACCTTCCTCCAACTCCGCGATGAGGCCAGGCGCTGGGACGTGGAAAATCCCGACTCGGATGCAGCGCTGGAGCGAATGACCGCTTCAACAAATGCGGAATTAGAGCAGCTGCGCCTCACTGTTGCTGCATTGACGGCGCGGTTGGATCGTGAACCCCGGAAGCCTGACACTATGCAACAGCCGCAGACCGTACCCCCAACCCACCCGTTCCGCTGTTTTTGGTGTGACCAGGTTGGACACCGAGAGGCCCAGTGCCCGGCAAAGAAAAAGTACCAGGAGCGCCTAAACAGCGGACGTGGGGGATTCCGGGGTAGAGGTCGTGGAAACCCTAACCAGGGCGGCCGTGGAGGAAAATGGGGTGGATTTCCCGGAGACAAACAACCACGAGGAGGCCACTCAAGACCAGAGCAGCCACAGGGCTACCATTACCAGCAGTTCCCCAATCAGCCGATTCCCCCTCCCTTCTACCCAATGCCCAGTTCTTATCCCCAATACCAAGGACAGGCCCAGCCGGAAAACTGCTAGCCCCCGTTGTCGCTAGTCAGGCAACGGGGAAGGGAGCCATCAAGGGACTGGTGGGAACGCGTCCTACCAGCACTGCAAAAATAGGAGGACAGGACCTGGAAGTTTTGCTTGACACCGGCAGCGAGATCTCTACGTTAACTGAGACCTGGGTGCGAGACCACTTGGCCGTGGAGGTGCTAGAGACCAACTATATCACCGTCAGAGCAGCAAATGGTCTCCCAGTACCGTACAAGGGGATTATTATTGTAGATGTGGAGCTGTTCGGTGATAAGATTGAGAGTGTGCCAATACTCGTTTTACATGACCAGGGTCAAGAGAGAGAATTGGCAGGTCTGATGGGGATGAACATTTTAGGAAGATTGTCGTCGTCACCATCGGTGCTTCAACCTCTACTGAATAAGGCCAAGAAAAACAAAATGGCAAAGGCCTTCATCGCCAGAGTATCTGCCAGCCATCATATTCCATCCAACTCCCTAGTTAATATTTCAGTGACGGGCGTACACCAACCAGGCCACACACTTCTGGCATCCCGTCTTTCCAGCTCTTTGCCAGGAGGACTTATCCTGGTGCCCACTCTCCTGGAGGGACGTCGAAAAGAATATTATGTCAGAATAGCCAACATTTCGAACCAAGACGTGATCTTGAAGCCTCGGACAGCTGTGGCCTACATCGAAGCGATCGATGGAGTGGTAACAGAAGAACGCGAAGTAACCGTCAACTGTGGTGAAATTTTTATCAGCTCTAAAACGGACTTGACTTCAAGACCCTCTACCGCCACCCGAGCCCCGGTTCCTGACCCATTCCCAGACTTTACTGGAAATGCTGCGCAGAAGCTACAGCTGCAGGATCTGCTGACAGCCTACCAAGATGTCTTTGCTGAGAATGAACAGGACCTTGGCTACACTAGCATCGTGCAGCATCAGATACCCACAGTCGACAACATCCCCGTCACCCAGCCATATCGTTCTATCCCACCCACTATGCTACAGGAAGTCCGGAAACATTTGCAAGGCTTAAGGGAAGCTGGAGTGATTGTGGAGAGCCACAGCCCATATGCCTCACCAGTAGTCCTGGTACGAAAGAAGGATGGCAGCTTACGCCTCTGCGTGGACTATCGTCGGCTCAACGCCAAAACTGTGGGCGATGCGTTTCCATTGCCAAGGATTCAAGAATCCTTCGACGCATTGGCAGGCGCCCGGTTCTTCTCCACCCTTGACCTAGCTTCCGGCTACCACCAGATTGCCATGGATCCAGCGGATCAGCACAAAACAGCTTTCACCACACCGTTTGGCTTATATGAGTACACTCGGATGCCATTTGGGCTCACCACTGCCCCAGCCACCTTTCAGCGCCTCATGCAGCGAGTTATGGCGGACTACCTGTTTGAGTACGTCCTGGTGTACCTTGACGATCTGCTGGTGTACTCGAACACGTTTGAGGAACACCTGGAACACCTCCATCAACTCCTGCAGAAAATCAGGGACACAGGTCTCAAACTACGCCGTGACAAATGTCAATTTCTTCCAAAGCAGGTGAACTATTTAGGCCATACCATCTCAGCCGAGGGCATCACCTGTGAAGAAGACAAGGTCCAGAAGGTTCGCGACTGGCCAACGCCCACGACAACGACGGAGCTGCGCTCATTCCTAGGATTTGCATCCTACTACCGTCGGTTCGTGAAGGGGTTTGCTAAGCTCGCTGGGCCATTGCACGACGTCGTCGCCAAGTCAAGCCAAGGGGCCAAGACGAGGAGGGTCAGCATCACAGCCAACTGGGGACCTGAACAGCAAGCAGCGTTTCAGTCTCTCAAGGATGCCCTGACCACTTCCCCAACCCTGGGCTACGCCGACTTCAGCAAGCCGTTCATGGTGCAAACAGACGCCAGCCAGGAAGGCCTGGGAGCCATCTTGTCACAGAAGCAGGAGGATGGACGCACTAAGCCAATTGCTTTTGCCAGTCGTCGTCTGCGCCCTTCTGAGCACAATTACTACCAGAGTCACCACAGTAGTTACAAGCTGGAGTTCCTGGCAATGAAATGGGCTATCGCAGAAAAGTTTCGTCATTACCTAATCAGTAATCATTTCATTGTCCTGACTGACAACAACGCTCTCACCCACTTCAAGACGGCAAAGCTAGGGGCCATGGAACAACGCTGGGCAGCCCAGCTGTCGGCTTTTAACTTTGACGTCCAGTATTGTCCGGGAAAGGCTAACCCAGCCGACCCACTCTCCAGAGCTCCAGTTTGCAACTTGGATGCTGAGGTAGAGTGCAGCCAGATTACTGCAGAACTTCCCCAAGTTGTCAGCAGAATTCAGCTTCCTTTCTGTCAGCCATCAGTCATCCCAGTTGAAATCCGCAAGGCTGAAATCCCCTGTGACCGTCTTGACGCCTGTGACACCCCAGAAATCACCCACCAGGAAATGCCCCACACTGTTGCAGTGACCGAGCGAGACAAATCCGCTGCGGTTGCCACAGACTTGGCCGAGCCCACCAATCTACTTCAGCTTCAGATGGATGACGATGTCATTGGACCCGTGTTGTCTGCATTTCCTCGTAGACCGGACGTGCGACAACACCATCCTGCTGTGAAACAACTCGTCAGACAATATCCACGGTTATATCGAGACCAGAAAGGCATTCTGCGAAGGCGTTGTAAACGGCCTGACCAAGGCCACACAGACCAGCTCGTACTACCCGCATGTCTGCGACATGAGACAGTCCAAGCACTTCATGACCACATGGGTCACCAAGGGTATGATAGGACAATGAAACTGCTACAGGCTCGAGCATACTGGCCAGGCATGTATGCCGAAGTTCAAAACTATCTGTCCAACTGTTCCCAATGTCTTATTTCCCGCCCCCAATACCATCACACCCCTACCGGTCACCTCATTGCCAGTCGTCCTCTTGAAATCGTGGCGGTGGACTTCACCAAACTTGAGATGTCGTCTGATGGCATTGAAAATGTCCTTGTCATCACTGACGTTTTCACCAAATTCTCCCAGGCTGTCCCCGCAAGAAACCAGAAGGCGCCTACGGTGGCGGCCCTACTCATCAAGGAATGGTTTACCAAGTATGGCGTGCCAGAGCGTATTCACAGCGACAGAGGGCGGAGTTTCGAGGCTGAGGTCATAGAAGAGCTGCTTGACCGTTATGGTGTCAAGAAGAGTCGTACTACACCGTACCACCCTCAAGGTAACGGTCAGTGCGAACGCTTCAACCGAACGATGCACCAACTCCTGTGCAGCCTTTCGAAAGAAGAACAGCGCCGGTGGCCGAACCATCTTCGAGACCTGGTGATGGTCTACAATTCTACGCCCCATGCCACCACTGGGTTTACCCCCTACCGGCTACTCTTCGGTCGAGAGAATCGCCTGCCCATCGACATGATGTTGGAGACACCAACAACCTTTGCGCCGACTGTCAAGCACTGGGTTCGTCAGCATGGTGAGGTGCTGAAAGGGAACCACCAGGAGGCCCTCCGCAACACCATCAAGGCGGCAAAACACCGGGCCAAGTATGCTGACCGTGGGGCAAAAGCGTTCGAGTTGCGGCCGGGTGACCACGTACTCATCAAACACCACGGTCCTGGTCGCAACAAAATGCAGCACGAGTTCAAGGATGATGTGTACGTGGTCATAAAGCGCCTCCGGCCGGAACTCGACGTTTATGTCATTCAGCCTTTGGCAGGCGGCGAACTTTCCACTAGAAATGTGGACCAGCTGAAGCGAGTGCCCATTCCATATGGACAGCCAGAGAGACTGGACGATACTGAACCTCCTGTCCATTTGGAGTGCGGAAATGATGTGCCACCCACGTTTACGTTCCAGGAGCCACCTATTCTGGTGACTCCAGACACTCCCCCAGTGAAAGATCAACTGTGCCCGCTCACCAAAGTACCAAGCCGTGTCATTGCTAAGCCCAAGAGTGTCAGACCGAACAAGGTGCAAGCTGCTACGCCTACACCTCTGCGTCGGTCTGCACGCTTGCGGCAGAAACCATTAAAACTCTTAGTAACGTTGACAGCTTGAATGTGACCAGTGGGCCTTTAAGGGTGTGCCTCGGCAACTTTAAATGCCCACAAGACATTAAAGCTTCAATATTCCTCCAAGCGCATCGGATGCTTAAATAGTGTTAGGAAAATAGGACAAATTAATATTGAGTAAATATGAGTAAATTGTTTTGGGCTTATTGTTTTTACTTAAAGAGACTGTCTTAGGTGAAGGATTGCTTAAGGTGATAGGTTAATTTAAAATTATTGGATTTTTAGTTAGTACAGTGCATCGGATTTTGATTTGTCATGGATTGGAATCCAAGGCACCGGTACTGTGTTTTCGAGTAGTACAATGCTTTGAATTTTGATGTCTTAAATGAATATTGGAAATCAAGGCATCGGTACATCTGTGTCTTTCTAGTACACAACAGCTGTGCAGTTGATTTCATTTTCAAACTTAGTCCGCTGCGTAGGTATTTTTCCAAATGATAATATCCTATGTCAGTTTTCTGCTATGCATAACTTAGTTTGAAAATGACTGTGTGAGTCCAAGTCTACAGTATAATAGTGTAGACAAGAGAGCCTTGGTCACTAGTGCTATTTTGCTATATTTGCGGTGTACCATGTGGATGGTACTGTTTGATAATGTGTTTAGATGTTATGTCGTCATTGGGCCCAATGTGTTCTTGTGTTTTTGGATTTATGGTTTTGGTATTTATACAGCGAGGTCGCTGTATTGTTAAGGCCGATGGGAAAATGTAACAGAGTGAACCCGATGTTCCTCTGTGTACCTAGGCCGATAGCACTTATGACCATTGCTTCTCGGATTTCACTCGTGTCGACTGCTAGCTATGACGTGCGCCGCTCGCGGTGCCCTGCCAAACGCAGCGTTAAGTGTTGTGTACGCGATAGCTCAGTGTACGTGTTGTATGGTATATCGGTTTTGACCATGTATTGTAGCCAAATTACAACACCATTGCTTAGTATTTAGCATGGTTAGATTTGGCCCAGGTAATAGTTTTTTGTAATGCATATGTTTTTAGGTTAATTATAACCGATCAGAGTGATAATGGCGATTTAGTAGCCTTTTTGATTTTCTGTGGCACTTCTGAGACCACTTTAAGAATAAATATAAATTTTCCACTAATAGCCCATAATCTCAAATTAAATCCAGAGTACAGCTGGTAAAAGTTCTTAAATTTATATTTAACGATTATATTTTTACACTATGTAGTTCAGAAGATATTCTAGCTCCTAGGGCTGGCAGTACTATAATACGGATTTGCCATTTATATCAGTGCCAGACCCCCGTACCGACGCTGAACTTTGCACCGACGCGTGGACTTTGTACCAACGCGGAGACAGCAGCGTGCCTCTATAAGTACCGCTGCTCGCGTGGCAGACTTTCTTTTTTTTTTACCAAACGTGCAAGACTCACAGTACCAGCAATTAACTTCTGGCACCGGTGCCTTGGAGGAAAACAGTTTTTTTTTTACCTAAACTGCGCGGGTTTTGGAGACCCTGTACTGCTTTCTGCTTTCTGTTTCGGCTTTCTGCTTTCTGGTTTCTACTTTCTAGTTTTGTTAGAAATAAAAGTTTAGCTCAACATGAACGAGTCTCAGTCTCACTAAGTCCAACCACCACCATCTAATCTTAATTTTCCGACTCCTACTACCTCACCCCATCACATATGTGAAGTACAAAGGGACTGATACTATTTGAGGAGAGAGACCACATTGGTTGTCTCCTTTGATTCGCTACGGCTCAGCAATCGGTGTGCACTTGCTTGTGAAACACACAACACAATGCTAGCTTCTGGTCAGTGTGTTTTGTTGTTAACAGAACAGAACTGACTTATTTTTCTCAATATAGGGGCGGTGTCCTTAGCTCTCATACGATCTATATACGGTGAGAAATAACTAATACACGTTACAGTATAACTAATACACGTTACAGTATAACTAATACACGTTACAATATAACTAATACACGTTACAATATAACTAATGCACGTTACAATATAACTAATACACGTTACAATATAACTAATGCACGTTACAATATAACTAATACACGTTACAATATAATAGGAACAGTTTATTACAATATCCTCGCATCCACAACATATTCAGTATGTCGGAGCTAGTCCATAAAAGACCACAAACCCAATGCGCAAAGGCCATCGGACCGCCGTTGGCCCGTGCACGGCTGTGCACGGGCCAATGGCGGCCCTATGGCCTTTTGCGCACTGCGTAATAGCTGTATCGGGAAAGCCCGGATATGCCAAGGCCTCCCACAGTAGTGATAAATGTAGTCGGGCGAACTGACTGACCGATACGACCACCAAGGCTATCTGCAAGTCCACCTCTAGTCTAGGGACAAAGTAATCAAGCTGGATGAGAGGGGAAACGCACCCCCCCCCCTCCCCCATCCTCCCGAACGCGCGTCCCCGCCACACTTGACTGCTAACGTAAACACCAGCCGTCTCGATGAAGCAAGCCCATCGTGTTTAATGAAACGAATGCGTGCCTGCCCGACAGACACTACCATCCGCATTTACTATACAATCTTTAATTTATATGGAGACCTTGAAATTTATTGTAAAATTTTAGACTGAGCTACGTAAGCTGATTAAAAAGTGTAAAACAAAGAGAAAGTGGCCAGAGAAATGGGCAAAATAAGTAAATAAATGCGTCTCAACTTAAGCCTATTTCGGAAAGAAAATGCAAAGACTTCGCCCACAAGTACGATGTTTCAGACTAAAACGTTGTGCAGTTGTGAAACATAACATCGGACTTGAGATTTAACAAACAAGCGTATTTGAAACTGCCGTCGGCATATTTCAGCCTCAGGAATACAGACGTAAATGACTGTACATTTACTTCTAAATACAGCTTTGTAACATCTTTGTTACATTACAATGCCTAGATAACGCCATGAGTGCATGACCCTTCCTACGTTTGACGTATGCCCTTTGGCAATTGGGAGGGGGCTACAGTGTCGGGAGTATATTTATGGCTTGGTTAGGTTTCAGTTGCGTGCCTCACTCCCGCGATATTTACCAGCTGTGTCTTCAACTTGCGGCTCGGACTTTGTAGCAAGACTGTCTCGGTCGGTAGCCGGCTGCGCGGGCCGCCAACGTGTACTGGCTTGACGCTTGAAACCCCGCTGACCACCTCCTCCTGAAGAACACAAAATCAAGGGCCACACTGGATCTCTCTCTCTCTCTCTCTCTCTCTCTCTCTCTCTCTCTCTCTCTCTCTCTCTCTCTGTGTTCGCTACCACTCAGCAAGTCGAGGCAGACAACCAACCAGTATGACTAAGAAAGGCTCTACCCGCGTTCGCCCATATACTTAACACATTAAGCCCCAAGGCCGCATTATCAAATTTTGAAGGTGATACATAACTCCTATGTACCAGTTGCAAATGATGGATTGACCATGATAATTCAAGGGTAGTGCCAGATTGGCTTGGCGCCTGAAGGCGCCAAGCCAATCTGGCGCTACCCTTGAATTATCATGGTCAGTCCATTACTTCTGTAGGGCTTCGGGGCTGAATGGGTTAACGCGTGTTCAAGAGTTATTGCTAACATCGGACAGTGTACAGAAGAGGTGGACACTGTGCACTGATACTCATCGTGACTAGACGCGTTTCACTACCGGTTGCCTCCCGCTGATCAGTGGTAGCGAATCGATGGAGACAACTAGTGTGAAACGCGTTTCTCCCTGATGCACGAGTGTCGGCAGATCCTTGCGAAAAATGGCCGAGAATGAGCTTAGTCCTGAGCCAGGCACTATGCAACTATAGCGGAGCACGGCCTTGCTTAGTGGCTGGCGCAGGACTAATCTCTCTCTTGCAACTTGCCACAGACCCAGTTCGTAAGCATGAGGCATATAGCGCCAGAGAGAGAGAGAGAGAGAGAGAGAGAGAGAGAGAGAGAGAGAGAGAGCCTTCTGCGAGAGGCGTTTATCCACATTCAACTTTTGTATGGGTTGACGAAAATGTATTTCTGTGGCTAATAGTCCAGTAAACTGCGGCTGACGTCGTCCCGAGGGCCTTCAGCTCTCAGAGTAAAAAGTAGCAGCATGCTGAGACATACACAATACGTATGCCTCTGGTACATGTATCGGGTTTTCTCCTGTAATGGTTTCTAGCCGCGCTTCGGCAATCCTGAATCGACAGGTCTAATGGCCACATGTTTGTTCGAAGTCTTACGTAAATCGTAGGTCAGGCCCAGTGAAAACTGATATCTCCCGTCTAAATAAGGCGCAGAGACGTAGACCTAATTATCAGGCTCGGCCATCGCGGCAAGAGATTGTCACCGACGAGCCCCCTGCATCTGCAGAGGCACGTGAGACTCTATGTCGCTTTCTGACAACGAAAGTTGCAGGACGATCGCCCAGTGCCTTTAGCGCATTGGGGAGTGATTAAACCTTGGTCGCCCTCAGGTGGCAGTCTCCAAATAAAGTACTGGCAACGTACAGGCAGGCAGCTTAGTCGGACATTTCTTTTTACAGACGTGTGTGTGTGTGTTTCAATCTCCAATTTTTAGCGGTCAGTTTTAGTCGCGATAATTCGTACAGGAATCCGTCGCGACTAAAACCGCTACCGACACTAAAAAGGGTTAGTTAGTTAGTTAGTTAGTTAGTGATGATTACTATTAGCTACTTACTTACTTAGTATGTTTGCAAGTTATTCAGTAGGGTTTTACCAGTGTCATGAATGTGACTAAGGCCACCTCACGACGGGAAGCGGCGTAAAGGTCGCCTGGTCAGCAAGTTTGTCCAGACCCGGCAAACGCATGCATGTACTTGTAAAACAAGATCTTGAACAGGCATAGACTTGGATTATTTAAAAAAAAGCAAGAGGCATAGATCCACATGAGCCCTCGCGTGAAGCGAGGGCTCATGAGGATCTATGCTCCTTGCACTTGGTACATACTTGGAATTTCTACGGTAATGCTTAAGGCTTCCTCAGACGGAGAAACGAAACGAAACATTTCGTCGAAATGTCCGCATTTCAGACATTTCTCCAACATTTCACCGTTTCACGAAATGCGAAACGACGCATTTCACGAAATGCGAAAGGACACATTTCATGAAATAGAACCTGTCTCTATTTTGCGAAACATTTCTACCGTTGCCCAATCAGCGTCATCCGCTGCAATCTGACGTCATTCAAGCCCAAACACTGAGGATATCAACGGTAAAGCGATGCCGTGGATTCAGGTCTATTATGGCTAGAATTGCATGATGTGACGCACGATTCTGTAAGATTTAAGCGGAGAAATCATTTTCGAAATGAAATCTATCAAGTATCATCACTAAAGTACTACCAAAATATGATTTTAGGTCAGTTTTCTGAACCCCACTTTCATCGGCTGCTCTGCGAAGCCGCCTACACAATGGCGGCTATCGCTTCGAGACGGCGGCATCCTCGATTCACTTGCCTTGTTTACGCATTCAAAAGCGCTTACGGTTATTTGATATGGTCGGCAATTCACATTAATTGTGTAAGTGAAGGCACACATGTCTTATATGTTTAGTTTTTAAGCGTCAGTAGTCAGAAATATGACCCGATATCCACCGATACAAACCAGAGCATGTGTCAGTGAAGAGTTACTTCCCCTGTACCAATCGAAATGAATTTTCACCGCGTTTCTACGTGTGCGGGGGCAGGCATTTCGATGCAATGAAAATGTTTCGTTTCTTGTGCATTTCGTTTCTCCGTGTATGGAAGCCTTTACTGGTCGGCGGGCATCGTGACCTAGGCATGACTGCCTGCACAGCGGGGTCTCGCCAGGCTGGACTGGGCGACTTGAGTTTCCACGCAAACGCTAACAAACTCAGTTTTTATCTCCCGCTGGCTGCTCGTTGTGAGTTAGTATTTCACTCTTTGACTTCTAGCGTTAACTGCAGGTGGAGCCGAGTCGCGGTCAGTATTCTTGGCTCAAGGGTAGTGCAGTTCACGTATTTCATCTGGCCGTCATTGACGATCCGTTCGGCGCTGGACATCAGTGACCTCATCAGTCAGTGCATCGGGATGTCTTCTATAGGGCTCGGGAAGCTGACGTCATCACGCCGCTAGTCGTGGAGGCCATCTTGAGAGGATACGCGACTCATGCGCTAATTGGGAAATCGCTGTCAGGACAATGTCAGGAAAGTCCTGACGTGCTATAGGCAATAATAGCAAGTCTTGCCATCACCTTAGAGAACCGCTAACCAGAATCTGTTTTTGTTTGTTTCCAAACGATGAAGAAACATGAAGAAAAACGTGTTGAAACACTACTTCGCCACTATCTGAAGTCTATCGCCAGGCTAGCGTGTCCTCTCAAAATGACGGCGCGGGAGTCGACGTTTCTAGGCAACGTGGGGAACTTCCCGAGTCCTATAGTTCAGTATCAACCCCACATTCAGTGTAACAAGTCCATCGTAGCAACCATTAAGATAATAAATAATAATAATAAATAGCTCTTGTATAGCGCTGTTTTCCAGGAAAACACTGGGCTCTCTGCGCATGCACAATAGCACAAACTCTCTCAGATATACGCACAATTATACACTACTTTGACCCACCCCATCCCTTCCCAGCACCTTACATCCACTCCCCTGTCACATAAGATCCAGAACTTGAACAGAATAAAAGGCAGTTAACAGATCTGTTTCTTTCCAACATGGACGCCATATTCAGCTTGGTGCGGAACGGAAGGAATGATTCCATTTCCACCCTGATCTTGCTATCAAAACTATGTGTCATTCAAAAACAAGTTATGCTTCTACCATAATAGTTCAGTGGTAGTGCCTGAAGAGCTTAGCTTCAGGCGCCAAGCTCATCAGGCACTACCATTGAACTAGCGTGGTCAGTTCATTTCTCGTGAGTCTGTTGCACGTGGTGCACAAGAAATAACAGGCGCGAACCGAGTAACAGCACACCTTTGTGTGTAGACTGCGCATAGACTTAACAGTACACAGCCGGCATACGGCGGTACGGCAGTACATGCACTGACGCAGCGTGGCTGGGCCGGCGGAATATCGGACGCATGGCCAAGGTCACTCGATGGGCGAGTGGGGCAGTAAACAAGTGTAGCGAAATACGTTGCACATAATTATCTGACCAGTCATCAGCTCATGTGATGACTGGATACCATGCGAACTACACAGGAGGGGAACTTGACATTTTCTGCAGCTCACCACAAGAGACATTTTGTTGTTGTTGCCCTTCAAGACGCCTCTTGAGAGAATGTCTGTCTTTTAAGCCATCCACTCTACATGCTTGGGCAGAAAAAATGCGTTTTTTTAACGATAGGTATATATCAATACACAGTTTGCCTTTTTCCAGTCGCTGTAAAATAAAACGTGTCGCTTTATAGTGACTGGAAGAAAATAAGCTCTTAGAACTAGATGTACATTGCTACACATTGCGAACTCGCATTTCTGTACCCCAGCCCGCCGAGAACCCAGCCAACCCACCAAATGCGGTGAAATCATTCAAAACATGATTATGAGAAAAGACGTGCAGTCTGCTTTGACGCCAAGATACGGCATTGGGGTTTAACTCGCTCAGCCCCGACACCGCCACAGCAAGACATAGATCGAGCATGACAGTTCAAGGGTAGTGCCAGAGTAGCTTGGCGCCCATAGGCACTACCCTTGAACTATCACGCGCGATCTGTCTCTAGAATTGTCGTTAAACCCAAATAACTAACTCTTGAATTGTAATACAGTCGTTCAGAGGGCAACTTCAAAATCTGGGGATTTCGGTCCTGAGGTAGAATGTGTTGAACCATTTGGGTGTCGGTAGCAGTTTCAGTCGCGATGATTCATACAGCGGGAATCATCGCCACTAAAAGTGCTACCGACACCCAAATGGTTAACCCAAGGAGGTAAATACGTATTGACCCTCCACTGTGCAACGTCACAGTCTGTGGTCCACGTCTTCTCAAGTAAAATACTGGCATGCGAAACTGAACGCTTTCTCTCAAACGGCCCGCCCGTACTGCAGACTGCAGGGGCTCACGAGATTTTACGTCTCCTACCGTCCAGAATGGTCACATTTGCATGTACATTTATCAGACGAAGGAGATGCTGGGATCACAGCTTATTATCTGGCCCTTGCCTCAGCTCAGTATTTTCTCTGCAGTGTTCTGAGTCTGGTTTTTCGTCGCAGCCTAAACAACCCCCGAAACAATTTGTTCCGCCTGAAGAAAACAGATGTAAAAATTTAAACACCAGAGGCTTCGATCTTCATGAGCCCCCGCAGGACTGCGGGGACACATGAAGATCTATGCATGTCGCTGAAGATATTTTCCTCTGCAGGGTTCACTGTCTGGTCAGTACTGGCATTATTTAGCACAAGAGTCCGGTCGGCATAAGGGTGCAGTGACCCTCACAAAATCTATTTGCATGCTCAGTATGGAATGTTGCTGTCTCAAGCACGCTTTAGAACCCAAGTAGAAGTAGCCAACACACAGCACGTCCATGAATATGTTAGTCATGTTAGCGTCTACATGTATCTCTCCTTGCTGGCAGCATTTACGTCAGCATTCTCAGTCGCCGGGCGAAGAAGACCATCGGGTATCTGGTTTCAGTGTCTTGCTGAATAGACGGACTAAATAAAGAACCTAGAACCGGTTAGTTTGGCTTGCAGCTGACTAACTTACTGGCCGTGCCCCTAGATCTTCACAAGGGCATCGATCTTCGTGATCCGGAGAAATGACACTGCCTCTTCAAGTTGCGGTGGTTAAAAACATTACTAACCCTTTGCGTGTCGGTGGGCAAAACTTATAATAGATGTGCTGGCCTCTATGCAGATGTCAAACAGCAAGTTCTAAACACGATCACCGACCAACACACACACACACACACACACACA
>BTPG01000019.1:0-38949 GCA_036245525.1 Semisulcospira habei | reverse complement strand
CGATTTCTCAGATTTGTTTCACGATTTCTCAGATTTGTTTCACGATTTCTCTCTCATTGCTCACACTATTTTTTCCTCATTTCTCTCGCGATCTCCTCACACTTGTCTCACGGTTTTTATCTCTTTCGTCTCACGATTTCTCTCACATTCGTCTCGCGTTTCAATCACATTTTTCTCTATTTCTCACACGTTTTCCTTATTATTTTCTTTTTCCAATTTCACATACGATTCCCTCACATCTCTCTCATGCTTTCTCTCACAGTTCTGTCACGACTTCTCACACATTTATGTATGATTTGGGGGGAGGGGGCTCATGAGGATCCATACCTCTTGCTGAAACGACTTTGTATGCTAGCTCCTTTGTGGGCTCCCCACCCGGGTCTGACTTTGGGGACTTCTATCTATCTATCCCGTAGTCTTGACGACCGCTGGGGCACCACTGATGACTTGGCAACCAGCTCCCTCCATTCCACAGGGAATTCCTGGGGGACTTGGGTGGGATTAACTACTTTTTAGTTCCCAGGGTCACCCTGGTCAGCCCCACACGGTGGCTCTTCCCCTCTATTCTGGGGCATGTGTTTTTGTCTACCCTTGGTCCATCCACCTGCATTTTCCTTTTTAAAACTCTCCCTACTGTCTGCGCTTCCTGTAGCTCTTGATATTGGATGTGTGTTGCTAAATGGTCTTAGGTTTATTTAGCGTATAAGACCGGCTGGCGACATACATTCAATATTCTGTATATATATATATATATATATATATATATATATATATATATATATATATATAATATATATATATATATATATATATATATATATATTTTCACAAGCAGTGCAGGCACGTCCTGAGAAAGTCTTGTTGCTGTCGTCCATAAGCAATGTACAACCAACTTTTCGGTGGGCTGGCCGGACGATCTCTGACTATAGCGCTGGAAGAATTGTACTCAAACCAAGGGGAATTACGCTGTAATTCCCCTTGGTTTGAGTACAATTCTTCCAGCGCTAGCCTCACCTATTCTGGTTTGTGAGTATAGTATCTATAACTCGAGGCAAATTTGTATCGTTACAGTGTTGTGAAATGTTCTGTGCATCTACTGTGGGAAATCAGGGTATTTACCCGACCACATATAGTAGCGCACCTTCGTGTTTGTATGTTTCTCCTGCCTACTTCCTAAGTTCCGGAGAAAGACATGGGTTATATAAGAGACCTGATCCATTCTTTTTGAGGATGGAAATGATCGTCTTGTTCTATACTTGTTCTATACCTGCGTATTTCTCTGTGGGCTGGCGATTGGGTGCCTGATAGGCGGGGGCAGGGGATCTAACTGTTTGTCTGTCCAGCGCTGTAATTCCCCTTGGTTTGAGTACGATCTGTGACTATGAATTTACAATCAGTGATTCCAAAGACACTATTTGCGTCCGTTGGCAGTGAAGGGGTTAACCTTTGGCCGTCGGCAGGGAATTTTATCGCAATGATTCCTGCAAAAATCATCGCGACAAAAACGGCTACCGACAGCCAAAGGGTTAACATGCCATCGTGTGATCAAGAGGCGTAGCTGAAATGCTGTGTGATGTGTTTTTCACGTACGCCCATGATTTGTAGTGACTGAGTTGTGACGCAGTGAGCCGCAGATGCGAAAGGCTCACGAGGATCCATACCTCTTGCTGAAACGACGTGGTATGCAAAGCTCCTTTTGACGGCGCGACGAGATCTGTGACTTTCAATTTACAAATGATTTCAAAGACACCATCTGCGTACGCTGACAGTGATGGGGTGAACTCATTGGAGACGTGCCGTATATGGATACGCGGCAAATCGGTAGCGATTTTTGTCGAGGTGATTCCTGCGGTGATGTTGTGGTCGGTGAGTGTGTGTTCACTGACAAAACACCGAGACTAAAAAAAAAAAAAAAATCAAATTGTTCTGGTCTGTAACTTTGGACTTTACAACAACGGCGCGTAAGGTCCAAAATCACAGACCAGAGCAGACATACCGTCGTACGATCCAAAAGCGTAGACCAGCATGTTCAAGTCGCGAATGGTCACACTGTTCCCTGTCCGATTCTGGGCGTGTGTCTTGTCTCTTGGCGATCTTTGGTTGACCAATGAAGCGCAAATTTGCGGAAATGTTCCCGGCCAGTAAGTCTTGATTAATTGGTGTTTTGAGAATGAAGCAATTCTGGATTTGATTACGGTTACAAATTTGTGTACTTTCGACAGCATGTCGAACGTGTCTAGTTTTTCACTACAAATGGCATACATGAAAAACAACACATACACTGCTGTTCAGCTGCGCCGCTTCACTCACACGATGACCTTGCCAACTCCTTGGCTGTCGGCAGCGGATTTTTGCCGTGATGATTCCTGCAGCCGGAAACATTGCGACAAATGCCGCTGCCGACAGCCAAAGGGTTAACACTTCACTGCCAATGGACGCTGATAATGTTTTTGGAATCATTTCTAATTTCCGGCGAAATCAGAGATCCCAGCCGTCAAAGGAACGCGGATATAAAGTCGTTCCAGCAAGAGGTATAGATCCTCATAAGCCCCCCGCAACTGCGGGGGGCTCATGAGGATCTATACCTCTTGCAGTTGGGTGTGTGTTCAAAGGGTTCACTCATTCGAGACTTGTCGCATAAAGCCGCGCATTCAGATACCCACGAAGCGGATCTCGAATGTGCTCAAATCGATTGATTTGCAGGTGATTTTTTTTAACGTTTGTCGATGGTCTTGCTGTACGTGAATACGTGCCATTACGCTTTTCACAAACCACCTGAGCCACAGTATTTTATTGGTGTGCTGGCCTGTGATTTTTCGGATCTTGGCGGCTGCTCTTAGAGCTATAAGGTCCAGATTTCACAAATCAGCACACAGTTGTAATCGCCGGCTCATGTTTGATTTTGTTGTTGTGTACTTCACAAAAACCGCTGATTACCGTAATACCATGGTTTTTTGTTTTGTTTGCTGGTTTGTGATTAAGGACCTTACGTTCAAGGTCGTAAGGTCCTTAACTCATTACATCCTGATGCTGATTAAAAAATATTGCTCATTGTCCTATGGAAGCTACATTATAGATAGATGAACCATTTTAGTTCAAGGGTGGTGCCAGAATAGCGTGGCGCCTCTGGCGCTAAGCTATTCTGGCACCACCCTTGAACTATTATAGTCATTTATTTCAAGCAATAGCGTATCATGATGAAAATGGTTAATCACATATCAAAACACTTGTTATGATATTGGTGGCCACGTTGCTTATATGTGTGTGTGTGTGTGTGTGTGTGTGTGTGTGTGTGTGTGTGTGTGTGTGTGTGTGTGTGTGTGTGTGTGTGTTGCAGGCACTCCGTATGTTCCGAGTTATATGAACGATTCAGAGAAAGGCCCGGAGATGTGCGTGGTGTGTGGGGACAACGCCACTGGCTTTCACTACCGCTGTATGACGTGCGAAGGCTGCAAGGTGAGAATATAGGCATATAGATCTACATTTAGATCTACATCGTTGTCATCGTCGTCTATATCATCCTCTACAATGGTCTTTGTTGCTTGAACGACGTTAGACTCCATCCATCCGCCCGCCCGGCATCCGCCCGCCCATCCTCCATCCATCCGATATGAGAGACATTTTCATATATATATATATATATATATATATATATATATATATATATATATATATATATATATATATATATATATATATATATATATATATATATATATTCATTCAGTCCTCTCTGCGCCGTCTGGTGCTTGAGGCGACTTATATATATATATATCTCTTGGCTTGACTTCGCGAACGAAGATTTTATAGGAGTTGCCCACGACGTCTGCAGGCTTGTTCGTGGCTGCGGAGGCCAATCCGAGACAGGCAGGTTCGACCGCAGTGGCTGCAGGGGAAGGTATGGCCAGGGTTCTGAGCTGCGGCATCTCTGTTTTTTTCTCCTGAGCCGCTTGTCCTTAAGGCTAGATCTGTGAGAGTCCTCAAAGGAGACAGCTGCCTTGTAAATGGTGGAGCGCCAGGTGTCACGGTCGGCAGCAAGTGAAGACCACTGGTGGTGGTCGATTTGGCAGGCACTAAGTGACTTCTTGAGACAGTCTTTGTATCTCTTCTTTGGTGCCCCTCTGTCACGGTGTCCAGTAGCAAGCTCGCCGAACAGGGTGATCTTTGGTAGGCGATGATCCTCCATCCTGGAGACATGCCCCGCCCAGCGGAGCTGTGTCCGCAGCAGCAAAGCCTCGATGCTGACAGTTTCAGCCTGTTCAAGGACCTCGACGTTGGTGACATAGTCACTCCAGTGAATGTCCAGGATGGTACGCAGGCAGCGCTGGTGGAAGTGTTCGAGGAGTCGTAGTTGGCTGCGGTAGAGGGCCCAGGACTCGGAACCATACAGCAGGGTGGTGAGGACCACAGCTCTGTACACGCTGATCTTGGTGCCTGTTTTCAGCTGTTGATTGTGCCACACCCGCTTGAAAAGTCGCCCGAAAGCGCTGTTCGCTTTTGCCAGCCTGCTGTCAAGCTCCTTGTCCAGCTTGGCGTCCGACGTGATAATGCAGCCAAGGTAAGTAAACTGGTGCACTGACTTTAGTTCAGACTCGCCAATGGTGATGTGAGGAGGGCGATACACTGTCTTGGGTGCCGGCTGATGGAGGACCTCTGTCTTTTTCAGACTGACCTCGAGTCCAAATATATATATATATATATATATATATATATATATATAATACAATACAATACAACTTTATTGTCTGTTCGAGTCCAGGCACGACAGAAATTTGCCTTTCGGCTCGTCATGAAACAACAATATAAGACATTAACAAACGCTGCAAAAGCATATCATGAAAAATTATCATTGCAGCAATCTATCACAAGCAATCTGTCACAAGATGGGAGGTAATGTTAAGTAGATCATACTTATCGCGGCGTTAGAAACGAGAGTTCAAAATCGAGACAGCAGTTGGAATAAAAGACTTCTTAAAAACATTCCTTTTGGCAAGTGGCATGTTGAAACGTCTGCCTGATGGTAGCATTTGAAACTGATCAGAGAGTATATATATATATATATCGGATATATATATATATATATACATATCGGATGCAGTCACAAAAGGACAGCTCATGTCTTGATGACACAATGCAAGCTTACCAGCCTGGATTTCCATAGCATTAGCACAGCATTCTCAGAATTTATTGAAAAATTATGTCCCTTGGAGCTACTCTGATTAAGTGCATTTTTTGGCTTTGGGCGACGCCTTTGTTAAAAGTAAAGAATATATTATAAGTTATTGGTCGGAGGGGTTCGCTAACCCCTGCGACCAATAACGTATTTGTTTTCCTTCCTCCGTTTATTGTTTAGAAAAAAAATCCGGTTTATGAAGACGGCCGCTTCTGTGGCGGATAGGTGACACCATTGAATATACATGTTCTGCCGGGGATTCCCAGACTGTGACGTAGCATGATTCCGTGTCAGAAGCGCAAGTCTTGTTTTCGCGAGTAAAAAGCTAATCTTGGCTTGTGTACAGAATGATTCAAGCTGCAATGTCTACAAAAGGTCGTTAAAGTATTACAGTGACAGTACTTCTTGACTGCTGTGTGATTCAGAAAAATTAAGAACTTTTTGATGAAGCGATCGGCATTTGACCACTGATGTGACAGCTTGTGCAAGTTAGCATGGTGCCTCGTGCTTTTAGATTCAAGATGACAGAAGGGGATGGCTTCGAGTGTGCAGTAAATTGTCGTTGTTATATCCTAAAGTGTCATGTGTGTTGGGATATCTGGAAAAAGGAATACCAAAACAAAAAGCTCGTTGTTAACAGCAGGACTAGTGCTGAGACTGATGGATTTTAAGGTAGGATTTTATTTTACAGCGTTAGTCTTCGAAAATTCGGGAGATGTTTTTCTTCAGATAGTCCCGCATTGAGTGACGTGAAAATTTGGCAATAGCGTGCTTTGTGTATAGTGTTGCTGGGTGTGTATTTTCGTTTTAGTTCTTGAATTTGTTGCTCTGTGCTTTGGTGAAATTGTGGCATGTTGCCTGTTGGTGTTTGAGCAGACGACAGTGTGAACATTGCCGGTTTACAAGGATTGTGTCTCCAATTGGTTAAAAAAAAATCTCGGAAGCTATTTTTGTTCCGTGGTTTCCCGAACTTTGAAAATGTCTCGGTGGAAGGCTTTTGCTGTTTGCACTGTGTAATTAGTGGTGAAATATTGTTTAGTTGGCTCCTCATGTCGTAAAAAAATAAGGCAGATGATGTGTATTACGTCAAATAGGACTACTTTAGTGCGTTTTTTTGTGCTATTTTGTCGAACCGAGTTGCTATCAAGACTCGAAAACGAGGTCGTAACGCGTCATCGAGAGGGCTATAAAACGTCCGCCATTTTTCGCTACAGTGGTTTTTATATCACGGTCACATGGTACAGTTTGCGCTAAATTTACTGGTCGTGTGACGTAGGGAGGAAAACAAATATATATATATATATATATATATATATATATATATATATATATATATATATATATATATATATATATATATATATATATATATATACACACGTCCTTTAATCAAGGTAACTTAAAGACTGCAGGTCTTTTCAGTACCAGGTCCCTCATGTGGAACTGGCATCTCCCCATGTACGTCAATCCCCGACATTTCAATCTTGAAAACCAACCTGAAAACGTATCTTTTAATTTGGCATATCAGTGTTAATTTTCCTTTGCTTCCCATCATGTGATTTTTGGATGGTGTTACTGTGAACAGAATGTGTTCGTTGTGTGAAAGACTGTGGTTAGTAGGCCTGAACTGTTTTTGTTGTTGTGATTTGTAGTTTATTGTGTGTGTTTATAATTATTTGTAAAGCGTTCCGAGCCTGCGTAAGTGGGGAAGGACGCTATAGAAAAGCGCATTATTATTATTATTATTATTATTATTATTATTATTATTATTATTATTATTATTATTATTATTATTATTATTATTATTATTATTATTAGATGCATGCAGCTTATGCTTATCCTGATTAAACGACGTATCGTCATCATCTCTTATAGTACAGTCACTTGCGTAAAGCCGAATACCTTTAACTGTATGAGGGCCACAGATGTGAAAATAGCACCGACTCCCACCAGCAAGATGCATAGATTCTCATGAGTCCCTGCGGTCTCAGGGACTCACGAGTCTATGCATCTTGCGTAGGGGAAAGCCACTAGGTTCTGTTAGTATTTTTACAATAATTTCCTTGCCTCGTGCTTCCCACAATAAAGTATTGTTGATCTTGTGTTTTTGCAGGGATTTTTTCGGCGGACGATCCAGAAGGAGAGCCATTATGAATGCAAATACAACGGCGCATGTGTCGTAGCTAAGAACACGAGGACCCAGTGCCAGAAATGCCGATTCCAGAAATGTATAGAAGTCGGCATGGCCACAGATTGTAAGTTGACTTGGTATTACAGTCTTTAAACGTGATTGCTTACGTTTGAATGAACGTTTATCATAAAAGAAGTCTCCAGGAACTTTATCTGGAGTAGACTTGGCAACAGAACAGGGCATAATGATAATGCAGAAATTGTTAGATAGACTTGAGGGTTATTGATAAAGGACTACCCTTGCGATGTCGTGGTCAGTCAGTTTTCCGTAGCCCAGTGTTTGAGATTTCAGAAATTGTACACATTAACACATTCGCGGTCATCCGGATGCGGCTGGCCGCGAATGAGTTAAACCTGTTTTCAGTGTCTTAGCTGACTATTGTAAATTGTACAATGATTGCAGTCGACACGTTTACTTAAAACATCCGCGTGCTTGTCTGTGGCACAGTGGTCAATTGCATGAGTGAGCTTAGTCCTGCATCGGCCAGCTTAGTCCTGTACCGTACACTAAGCAAGCGCCTTGCTTAGTGTACGGTACAGGCCTAAGCTCACTCATGCAATCGAGCACAGAGATGTAGGGTCCAAAATCACAGACCAGCACAGTATTCGAAATAGACCATTAAAAAATCAACAAACTATCGAGTGTCTGTGATTTTGGAGGCCTTAGTTGCAGGCTGTACAGAGCCGTGATGTCCAAAATCGGAGACCGCTTCCCAATGCGAACTTTTTGCACTTTGGGTTTCACATGTCTTTTTCAAAGTGTTCTATCATAGTTATGGTCGCGTCGCGACGGTCTCTGAACCGTACGACGCCAAACTGATGTCTTTTGAACGAACGGAAAGATTGTGACCATGAGAAGATGACCCTTACGTTATTTACTACAAGAGTGATTTATTATTTATGCCTGCTATGCGCACAGTGGTGCTGAACGACAAACAGCGGCTGGCCAAGCGTAAGCTGATCCAGGAAAACAAAGAGAGGCGGCGCGAGGAGGAGGCCAAGAATCCGCAACAATCCGGTTCCCGCAAGCACATGACGGAAGAAGACAGGATACTCATAGAGAAGATCGTCGGCGCATACCACAACGCTCTTGCGGGTCTGCAGTCCAGGGTAAGGATCGAACTAACGATAGAATCTTTCGCTGGACGGACTGATGAATCCGCCCGCCCGCAGTCCGTCCGTCCGTCCGTCTGTCCGTCCATCCATCCATCCATCCATCCATCCATCCACCCGTCCACTAGATCAATGGTGGTGCCAGAATGGTTTGGCGCATAGAGGCGCAGAGCAATTCCGTCACCACCCTTGATTCACAGCACCAAGCCAATGTGCACAAGGTCATCGGGCCTAAGGCGGCCGATGTCTGCCTGATGACCTTGTGCGTACTGGGCAATTAGTCGAATGTTCTGTTATGTTTATCGCTTGTAGGCGCTGAGGGCTCTTTTGAGGTTAGGGGCGATAGTAAGTTTTCATGACTATGATTATGATTACGATTACATGTATGATGATGATGATGAGATCATCATCATCATTGTTATTCATCATGGTCGAATCATATTTTTCTGTTGTGCTTTGGGGCTGAATGGGTTTAAAAAACATTCATGTACTGAGAGCTGGCACTCTCATCGCGTATCTGAATGTTTTATCGTTACACATATTTCTGTCGATCAGATGCACGTGGTGAAGGCTGGTGAACCCCACTCCGTGATTACAGAGGCCATCACACCCATGTACTGAGAGCTGGCACTCTCTTCGCGTGTCTGAATGTTTTATCGTTACACATATTTCTGTCGATCAGATGCACGTGGTGATGACTGGTGAACCCCACTTCGTGATTACAGATTCGGCCATCACATCCAGTGTCACGCAAGTCATGCACTTCGCCAAGAATGCTCCCGGATTTGGCACAGTAAGGGCTGTAGTCCAGGTCGCTTGTTTGTCTAGTAGAAACAGCACACTCCCTTAATTCACTTCAGTAACTTGGTCACAGCTTTAGGGGATGGAATAAACGTCAAATAAGGAATGACATTATAAGTTATTGGTCGCAGGGGTTTGCTACACGGACCCTTGTAGGCCTGAGGGAGGTCAAAGGAACCACTGTACCCCGAAGGCCTGAGGGGTACAATGGTTCCTTTGACCTCCTTCAGGCCTACAAGGGTCCGTGCAGCAAGCCCTTGCTACCAATAACGTATTTGTTTTCATTCCTCCAATGTTTTCGTAAAACAAACCAAGAAGAAATCTTCAGACCTGTATCACGCCAGACATGACTGACGTCAAAAGAATATACATTTATACATAATCGACTTAGGACGTAATTTAAAATATTCCATAACGTTGCCGTCTCCAGTACTGAGTGTGCTTGTTGTTTCAAACAACACTAAGTAACGTTTTACTTTAGAACGTTTTGATGATCTTGTATAGAACAAAACTCGCACACAAGATGCGTCACAAGGAGGGCTACAAGAAGTCCGCCATTTGTCGCTAAAAGGGTTTTTGTAGCCCGGTCATGTGGTACAGTTTGCGCAAAGGGATTGGTCGTGTGACGTACGGATGAAAACAATGAATGTTTGGAAATAAGGTCGGGAAAAGAATGTTTGAGCTGGTGTTTTGCGCTTGAAAATGAGATGTTTGTATGTTACTGCTATGAAAAAGACAAGTAATGGTACTGAGGATATTATAATGAAGAAGTTTTTCAGATCCTGTGCCGGCCCACAACTGCATCCATGTATTATGATGTTTTCATCGGTATTTCTTTCGTCTGCCATTTATCTCTAACACACACGAGCCAAAAGGCAGATCGATATTTTCCAAATTTGGGAGCTGTCCTCTAAAACCTCCACACTGGTTGAGTTGAGGAGAACGATCAACCATGATACTTTAAGGGTGGCGCCACAACAGCTGCGCCAAGCTGTTCTGGCACCACCCTTGAATTATCATGGTAGATCGTTCGTTGTATCATATCAAGGCTGAATCGTCGCATTTAACTCATTCTACCCCAAGACCGAAATCCTTAAATGTTGCCATTGTCCTCTGAAGACTGCATTGCAGTGCAGGACACAGATCGACCATGATAGTTCAAGGGTGATGCCAGAATAGCTTGGCGCCCATAGGCGCCAAGCTATTCTGGCATCTGTCCAACCGGTTTCAAGCGCTACAGGAGCTAGTAAATGAAGAGGAGGCGGCCACCACAGAGCAGCAGTGGAAGGCAGTTAGAGAGGCGCTGAACTCAACCTGCAAAGACACTGTAGGGTTCAGGAAACACCATCACAAGGACTGGCTGTCGGCACAGACCTTGAAGAAGATAGAAGTGAGGAAGCAGAAGAAAGCAGTTGTCAACAACAGTCGCACGAGAGCAGCCAAAGTAAGGGCACAGGGGGAATACTCGGAAGCCAACCGCGAGGTGAAGAGGAGTATCAGGGCAGACAAGAGGGCCTACACAGACAGCCTGGCAGCAGAGACAGAAAAGGCAGCAGGCAGCGGCAATATGAAACAGCTCTACGACATTACCAGAAGATTGTCAGGCAAGTATGGCCATACAGAAAGACCAGTAAAAGACAAAGAAGGCAAGCCTATTGCAGACAGAGCAGACCAACTCGACAGATGGGCCGAGTATTTTGAAGAGTTACTGAACAGACCTAGCCCACCCGACCCCCCAGACATCCAGCCGGCAGAGACCGACCTACCCATCAGCTGTGACAGACCCAGCCGGGAAGAGATCAGAAGAGCAGTGGCATTTTTGAAGAATGGCAAAGCAGCAGGCCCAGATGGCATCCCAGCGGAGTCTCTGAAAGCAGACCTAGAGACAACAGTGGAGATGCTGTACCCACTGTTTGGAAAGATCTGGGAAGAGGAGGTGATGCCGGCTGACTGGAAGGAGGGGTACCTAATCAAGCTTCCCAAGAAAGGCGACCTCAGCAAGTGTTCCAACTACAGAGGAATCACCTTGCTGTCAGTACCAGGAAAGGTCTTCAACAGGATCATCCTGGAGAGAATGAAGAGCTCCGTTGACCCCCAGCTGAGAGACCAGCAAGCAGGATTCAGGAAGAACCGATCATGTACAGACCAGATAGCCACTCTCCGCATCATCGTGGAACAGTCTCTGGAGTGGAGCTCCCCGCTGTACGTCAACTTTGTGGATTATGAGAAAGCATTTGACAGTGTGGACCGAGAGACTCTGTGGAAACTCCTACGACACTACGGTGTACCCACAAAGCTCGTCCGCCTGATCAAGAGCAACTACGATGGCATGACATGTCGCGTGATCCACGAAGGGCAGTTCACCAGGGAGCTCCAGGTCAGAACTGGTGTCAGGCAGGGGTGTCTGCTGTCTCCGTTCCTCTTCCTACTGGCCATAGACTGGGTCATGAAGATGACCACAGAGCACAGACGAAGTGGAATACAGTGGACACTGTGGACACAGCTTGACGACCTCGATTTTGCAGACGACTTGGCATTACTGTCCCACACTCATCAACAAATGCAGGACAAGACCATGAGGCTTGCTGACATCTCGTCCCAAGTGGGCCTCACCATTCACAAACAGAAAACAAAGACAATGAGGCTGAACGCAACCAGGGAGGAACCAGTCTTGCTTGCTGGCACCCCGTTGGAGGAGGTGGAGTCCTTCACCTATCTCGGGAGCATCATAGACAAAAAAGGCGGCACTGATGCAGATGTCAGAGCACGAATCGGTAAAGCCAGAGCAGCCTTTCTCCAGTTGAAAAAAGTGTGGAGTTCCAGAGAGCTGTCAAAACACACCAAAGTCCGGATTTTCAACTCCAATGTAAAAGCAGTTCTCCTATATGGAGCAGAGACTTGGAGATTGACAAAAACCACAGTCAACAGAGTACAGACCTTCATGAACAGTTGCCTTAGAAGAATTTTGAATATCCACTGGCCAGAGAAGATCAGCAACGTCAGACTCTGGGAGAGAACAGAGCAGATAACAGCAGAGAATGAAATTGGGCGAAGAAGATGGGGATGGATCGGTCACAGTCTGAGAAAGCCAGCTTCCAGTATCACTAGGCAGGCATTGTCATGGAACCCCCAGGGAAAGAGGAAAAGAGGTAGGCCGAGAAACTCCTGGCGTCGAGACCTCCAAGCAGACATCTAGAGACTGGGAACCACCTGGAGTAGAATCGAAGGAGAAGCACAGGACAGGAGTTGCTGGAGGTCTCTCGTCGACGGCCTATACCCAGGTAGGGGTGACAGGCGTAAGTAAGTAAGTATTCTGGCATCACCCTATCATGGTCGATCTTTATCTTCCTGTGGTGTGTCTGGGGTAGAAAGAGTTAATGCCACGTTTTGCCGCCCTCATTAGTATTAATACTAAGCATTAATATTAGACGCATTAATGATGACTGTGTGTTGGATCTGCAGTTACCAGTAAACGATCAGATAGTGTTACTGAAGGCGTGTTGTTTGGAGATCATGTGTCTGAAGGCCGCCGGATGCTACAATGCGACTGACCACTCACTGGTGTTTTTGGACTGTAAATTCAGACAGACAGAGGTAAGCCAATTCGCACCAATGCAATACCCAGTCGATACTCATAGCCCGCCGTGAGATGGCCCGAGTCAGCCTGCTCGGCGTTAAAACCCTACTAACTAATTAACGATACACATAGAATGATGCGAAAAGGCATCTGTGTTGGATTGTTAATTCATTACATACTGAGGACGACATGATTCCCCCCCCCCCCCCCCCCCCTCAGACATCCTTTGAGGTCTGTGTCGCAGTTCTGCAGACAGATCGACCATGATAGTTCAAGGATGGTGTCAGAATAGCTTGGCGCCGCTAGGCGCCAAGCTATTGTGACACCACCCTTGAGCTATCATGGTTGATCCAGATCGTGTCGTAGTCCGTAAGGGCTTTCTGAGTTAATGCAGGGGTTAATGCTGACTAAGAAACTGACGAAAGGATGCTTTGCGGAGGACGACAAGTTTATATTAGTTTCTGGCGAATGTCGGAGGGTGTTCTAGTGTTACCAGTGTAACTCATGAAGGTTAATACGATACGACAGGATGTGGATCGATCATGATAGTTCAAGGGTGATTGATGTCAGCATAGCTTGGCGTATGTATGCCGTCTTCAGAACTATGATGAATACCTCTAAGGATATCTCCATTTGTGTGTGTGTGTGTGTGTGTGTGTGTGTGTGTGTGTGTGTGTGTGTGTGTGCGTGTGTGGTAATTTCGTCTTCATGGCCTAATGAGGTGACAACAAGAATGCTGAGAAACAGTTGTGCCGCGCTGTTTTCTTTAGTCAGTAAATTCGGGTATATACATGTACGCAGCATGCCCGTATGGAAAAGAATATGCGCTAGCTGCAGCGCTGGTTAACTTTCTAGTGCGTGCAGCCCCCGGTATTGTCACAATACCAGGGGTTGCATGCGCCAGAGGGTTAAACAAACGGTTTCGCAGCAGAGGCGTAACCCTTTGGGTGTCGGTAGCGGTTTTTGTCCCGACGATTCCTGTCGGAATCATCGCGACAAAAACCGCTACCGACACACAAAGGCTTAGCCATGATTGGGACACATACCGCTACCGACATGCAAAGGGTTAAGTCCTTGTACGCCTCTAGCAAACTGAACGGGCTCGAAAGATAATTTGCTTTCTTTTGTTTCTATCAGCTTCCCAGTATAGAGCCCAGCGTACGTCAGCTAGTGGAGCCAATATTCAAGTTTGCTCGAGGATTGGCCAAACTCAGGCTGGACGAAGCAGAAATATCACTCTTGGCTGGGATTCTCCTCATGCAGTCTGGTGAGTAGATGTGTGTGTGTGTGGTTGGTAACTAGGCGCTGTCGTTTTTTATTTGATCCCATAATAGCTGACGATACACTGCCACATAACACATGCTTTCACTCAGAATCATGACGTGTTGGACCTTAACCCTTTTTATCCTGATACTGCTTGAAATTAGTTTGGCTATGATATTTCAATGCATTTTAACGCTTGGCAACTGAGTCGCCCTTTTGGTCGGTATAGTATAAGTTATTGGTAGTTATTGGTCAAAGGAACCATTGTACCCCTTCGGCCTTTGGGGTACAATGGTTCCTTTGACGTCCTCCCTCAGGCCTACAAGGGTCCGTCACTTAAAAGTGCAGCAAGCCCTGGCTACCAAAAAAGTATTTGTTTTCATTCCTTCGTTATTTTTGTAAAAGAAATCGAGAAGAAATCTTCAGACCTGGATCGCGCCAGACAAGACTGACGTCAAAGGAATATGCATTTATACATACTAGACATGACGTAATTAAAAATCTTTCATGACGTTGCCGTCTCCGTCCAGTAGCGTGCCTGTTGTTTCGAACAACACTAAGTAACTTTGCACTTTAGAACCTCATCACTCAGTCCTATTAGACACCAAGGGTGTAAATTAGAGTTTTGCAAGAGGCACATATCCTCGTAAGCCCCCGCATGGGATCTGAGCCTCTTGCATTAATGTCTGTAATCGTTCTTTAGTAATTGTCCGTCGGCCGGCGGCGATTTTGGCCCGCCACCAGGTTACAGTACACTCGGGTGCAAGATTCGGCAGGCCTATTCGAAGCAAAATAAAGGGCGGTCATCCCTCCCTTTATTTCAATCCAGGACTGCGATGTAAATAGACCGTGAAAGCTCGAGGGTGGTGCCAGAATAAAGGGTCACCCCACCTGTTAACCCATTCAGCGCGAGCGCAGCACAACCAGACACTGAGCGACCGACCTTGACGATTAAAGGGAACTGCCGTCAAAACACCTTGGCGCCCAGACCGTTCAGTCCTAACATACCCAAGAAGAATTGATCGACCATGATAGTTCAACGGTGGTGCTAGAATAGCTTGTCGTGGCGCCACGATATAGCCGGCTTGGCGCCTTGATACGTCGAGCTATAATAGTAGCACCACCCGTGAGCTATGATAATGATGATGAAAACCATTCCGGAGTACCGACTACTGGTCTCTGTGTGTAAAGTCTTTTTTTTTTTTTTAACCCTTTGGCTGTCGGTAGCGCTTTTTGTCGTGGCGATTCCTGTCCCTTTGGCTGTTGGCTGTCCGATAACGCCTTTTGCCTCGACTGACAAAATGTGCTACCGACAGCCAAAGGGTTAACTGCAGGCTTAACGTCTGCCGCAAATACTCAGTCGTCAGTTGGAAATCTTATTGACTGACCATAAATACGCAGGCTCACAGCCGTGGAGCTAATGGGCTGATAAGCGCAGGAAAATTAGGTTTGTGGCCTCGATCGCTTAGTGCGATAAGATAAGCGGCGACTGATGTTTGTTTGTTTGTCTATTTTGAAAAAAAGGTACTGATTTACCCGAAATATTAATAAATTGTGTTGTAACTGTCTTTTCTAAGCCTGTTTCTTTCTCCGCTGGTTTCTTTTCTAGTCTGGCTTATGCCGGCCCTGTCTTATGAACGACAACCAAGCCTGTAAATCACTGCGGAATCATCAACCAACAGACAAGCCAATAACCCACCAAGAAACCCGCGTCGGAATAACTCATTTGTCCTTCTTACTAAACCAAAACAAACTTTCCTTTGGTGATTTCGTGACATTTCTAATTAGAAAATAAAAGCCTTGCGAATTTTGTACTTTTTTAATTTTTATTTTTAGCGTGTCTGCAGTATGACGCTTTTACAGTGGTGGTAATACGTAACTACTTTCACGTATTTGAACCTATTTAGCCCCAAGTCCCTACAGCAGGAGATGGATTGACCATGATAATTCAAGGGTAGTGCCAGATTGGCTTGGCGCCTTCAGGCGCCAAGCCAATCTGGCACTACCCTTGAATTATCATGGTCAATCTATCCGTCCTGCAGCTAGTACACAGAAGTTAGGTAACGCAACGTCTCCAAAGTTTAACTCATTCGCGGCAAGCCGCATCCGGATGCGGTTGGCCGCGAATGAGGTAAGATATGTGGCCATGGGGCTAAATGTGTTAAGTATGTATTGTGTTATTCAGGCTGGATGTTTTTCCTCTGTGCAGATCGGACTGAGCTGGTGGAGCCGGTGAGCGTGGAGGCCCAGCAGGACAAGATCCTCAGCGCCTTCCAGCACTACGTGGCCGAAAACCGACCCCACGAGAGCGTGCTCTGTGCCAAGATCCTCACGAAGGTCACGGACATTCGCGCCATCAGCACACGCCACGAGGACTGGGTCCTCAGGGTGCGGGTGGACGACGAAGGCGTCCAAGCGGCTCGCAGGCCAGGGAGGAGTCGGACCAGTGGAGGTTGTCACGTCCCGCACAATGGCCACCACCATGCCAGCGGGAGTAACAACGACCATAGTAGCAACGGCCACAGGGACAGGAGCAGGAGCCCAGTCAGGGGTCACTGCAGCCAGGCCAAGCAGTCCTGACAGTAGGCCACGGTTTGAGGGAGATTAGTGTCGGTTGCTTTAACCCCCTCGTGCATGCCGCCACCGTTCCTGTTTACAGTAACGGTGGCTGCATGCACAAGAGGTTAACGGCCTACCGTTGACGTCCTGTTTGAAAAGACAACAGGACTTCATTGACGTTGTCTTTTGACGTCTCTTGTCTTGCTTGCGCTCGGAAAACCAGAGAGTTAACGTCAGTTGCAGCTGGGGCGGGTTTGCCTCTTGCAGAAGTTTTGCAAGTTTGGCTTGTGGTTGCTGTATTCGCTGCTGTCGTCGTCAGGAGCCGTCGGCGAGTCACCTCAGTAAGAGTAAACGTTTTACCATCAACATTAGTTTTTGAGGATTCTGGCCTAGGCGGAAATCCAGGTAGAGACAAGCTCGTCAGTAAATTATGGGAAAGAAGATGTGTGCTTGTCTGTGATTTTGGATCTTACGGCGTAGAGCTTAACGTCCAAAACGCAGGCCGGCGTAAAAAAAATGCCTTGTAGAAAGACACTTGTGTCGGTGAGGGACTAGTCATTTGTGTGTAAAGACGCTTGCTCAGGTGTGGAAAGTATATGCTCTGGAGACAGCTTTGCCAGACAGGATTTCTTAAAACTCCAAGGACGAGCTGCATGAGTGACTTTAAATCCTGCACATGACACTGAGCAATGTGCTCCGCTATAGCGGAGCACCTTGCTCGGTGGCATGTGCAGGATTTAAGCTCACTCATGCAGCTTACACCATTTTTTTTTAATGGATGCTGTTCGTAGACGAAGTTGACCTTGGGTGACTCTTTCCTCAAGCTGCAGACAATCCCGATTATTACAACCAAGATAAACATATATATTATTCTATGGACCATTGCAGCCTGCAGCGGCCCATTAGCATCAGTGCTGCTTGCAGACGAAGGGACTATACACTGAACAAAGACTTTTAACGACTGATCATTGAAACACATGATGTTGCTGAGCGCAATCGGTGGGAATGTGGCAAGGTACAGACTGTGAATTTGAATGTGGATATTTTTCGATACAGCTGTCCCGCTACTATCAAACTTTACGTGCCAAGAACATAACTACTGCCATTATGAATATTCAGAACCTATTGTGACCGTGTCATAAAATCGCCAGCATCCATCGCCATGATTGCTTGAACACTGGGACAGGGTGTCAATGAAAATAGTCTGGCCAGTAGAAATGTGTGAGTGGGACGGGTATGGTGAAGATTGTGTGGTGTAGTTGCAATAAGGTGTTCTAACCCATTTAGCCTCAACGCCCTACAGCAGGAGAGTGATTGACTATGTTAATTCAAAGGTAGTGCCAGATTAGCTTGGCGCCTGAAGGCGCCAAGCTAATCTGGCACTACCCTTGAATTATCATGGTCAATCCACCTCCAGCAAGTGGTACATAGTCGTTATGTAACCTTCCAAAATTTGGGAAATGCACTAAATGGGCTAAGCATCGGTCTGCCGCTGTCATGATTATGTGAATGTAACTGTGAGGGTCTGTTGTGTCATATTCTCTTTCGTTTGTGATCATCCTTTCGTTTTCTCACATCCACCCCACACACTGCCTCACTTTCATCCATTCACTCACTCAAGCCATCCTCTTTTGTGGCTCCCAGGCAGTCGTTGAGATTCAGATTTCGCTGGTGTGTTCGTCTTATTCAATCCTTCATTCCATTTTCCACCTTAACGCAGATCAGCTGTTGACTGCCAACATGCGAGCTCGGCTGAACTGTTGCATTGCAGAAGAAGTGGAAGACTTTATATAACCGGTGCTTTGCAGAAAAAGAGAAAAACATTTTCAAAATATACTGCTTTATGTCATGCAATGATATAATACCGGTTCATCTACTTAGCCAGGCCCAATTACTTAGAAACGTCCGACCGCAGTACGTTTTCTACGCATGACTGACTTTACAGCAATGACACGTTTAACCTCATTCGGTTCAATGCACGTACATTTTAGTCCATTCAGCCTTGACACGCTACAACAAGATATGGATTGACCATGATAGTTCTAGGGTGATGCAAGAATAGCTTAGTTCAAGGGTTGTGCAGGAATAGCCTGGCTTGGCGCCTACATGCGCACAACCCTTGAACTATCATGTCGATCGTGATGCAGTCTTTGGAGGACAGCTGCCATCTTTGGGAAGTGCGATCGTAGGGCCTCCTAATGTGTGAACGGCTTGGGCACAGACCAGGTTTTGTTACCGCTCGAAGATTATAAGAAGTCTGCGCGCCGGCATGGATGGTTTTCGACTGTTCCTTGGCGATTTTCCACGTTATAGACTCAGAGGGGAAAACAAAGGGGCGACGGCCGACATATATTGGTGAGTGTTATTCAGCTGTCACCAGCGAATGACACGTCTTTGAATTGAAGTCAAGACAGGGACTTATTCTGTAGTCTTATAACACGTTTTAGTACAAAATAATGTTGTGTTGACTTCAGATACCCCAGTCGTACCCACTCTGCCGTTACACGACAAAAAGCAGTATGTCCAATGTTGAGAAAAACACAATGACAATCTCGCTTTTCTCAAAAACGAACTTGCTGGCTTTTGACAAATAACGACAGTGATTCCAGCTTATACTTGGAATCTTTATTTTGGACTCTGACTGTGTTGAAATTTTAGTTTGTCCCAGTTTTAGAGGACGCATGCATGTATGTATATATGGCTGTCTTGTCAGTTTAGGCTTTACGCTTCTCGGCAGAAAGGTCCATTACTCACAGATCAGCACACAGTGACGGTCAGGATGTTTATGATACTGATACTGACTGTACCGGTGATTATCAGACATGATGTGTGATGGCCACGAACTTGTTGTTGTGGGCGAAAGTGCACTGTTTACATGAATATGCACCAAGCCGGTGTTGATGATTCAAGTCGTTACTGATGATGGTAGCTTCGAAGAACTGGTTTACTGTTTGTATTTCCCGGTTATTTCTTTTTTACACCACACTAAAGGGCATGCAACTTTCCCGTTCACAAGACGTTACAATGATCCCGCAAAGTTGCTCAGATTTGTTGATCATAAAATGGCATGGATTTCCATTCGTTGTTTCATAACTGTTTTGTTGTTGCATTCGTCTCACCAGATATTAACCCTTATCATTCGGAATACACCAGTGTGCGAAATAAGTGTGACTAAAATAGTTCAAGGGTAGTGCCAGAATAGTTTGGCGCCTATAGGCGTCAAGTTATTCTGGCACCACCCTTGAACTAAAGCCATTGGTCCATATCCTTATCTGTAAGTACTGTAATGTAGCTTGCATTATATGGCAGTGTACAAATTTGAAGCCTTTAGCCTCAGGATGATATGGGTTAAGTAAAGTGCACTTTGCAAAACATCAGGGCATTTTCTCAGAGACTTCGAATTGAATTTCAGTGTGTTAAACCATTACATCCTGATTTTGTTTAATTTGCGTATTGCCCAGCGAAGACTACATTACAGAGTAGGAGATAAATCAACCATTTTAGTTCAAGGGTGGTGCCAGGCTATTTTGGCACTACTTTTGAACTAGCATAGTCAAACTAATTTCAAGCAGTGGTGTATGAAAAGGGTTATGACGAAAATATCAGCGTCTTAACCGAACGTGCTAAGGACTTTCATTTCGATCGATTTGTTTTTGCAAAATATCAGGGACTTGTAATTAATTCTCAAGACTCAATTTGCTCAGGGACTTGCATTTCGATGTGTTTTGGCAAATATTTGCCAAAACGCACCGAAATGCAAGTCCCCGAACAAATTTCAATGTCATTACTTTAACAAGAATGGCAGGGAATGGCAATGTTTCTCAGGTACGCGCATTAACATTTGCTGCATATTTTCTCAGGGATTGACACTGCAGCATTGTTCTCATCCGATCTTTTTTTTAATGATAATAATTAATCAGGAAAACAGCCTCAGTACCTCAGCATATCATTAATATCATTAATATTTCAATATGTTGGCACTGTACACCAGCGTTTGCCTTACCGTTAACAAATGGCAACATTTTCAGGGTTTTTGATATTTGCCATTCTCAGTACATCTGACTTGAAGCTCGTATACTGTAAAATAGGCCACTGGAAAACGCTGTAAGAGCCTATTTACACTGTACACGGCAGGCCTTACAATTCTGATGAGATGGATTTTGTTGAGATGGATTTTTAAAACCTTATTTAATAGGTGGCTCGTGTGAATCAGCAACACTCCGGTATTGAACTTTTGTCAGTGTTGTCAACGTTTGTTTATCATGATGCCTACTGTGAACACAATACAAAGCGGATGATAACGGCGTTAAAAACACCACGTTTAACCCATGTAGTATCACAGCAGGAGATGGATCGACCATGATAATTCAAGGGTAGTGTCAGATTAACTTGGCACCATCAGGCGCCAGGCTAATCTGGCACTACCCTTGATTTATCATGGTCGAACCCTCTCCTGAAACTGGTACATAGGCCGATATGTGGCATCTTGACCGGTCGCTTCACCTATGAGGCCGCGGCTGTTGGTCAGCCTTCCTGGAAACTGTAGATTTCATCTTTTGCGTGTCGGTAGCGGTTTTTGTCGCGATGATTTCGACAAAAACCGCTACCGACACACAAAAGATTAAACGTGAACCCTGATGAAATGCGTCGATAGTGGTATTGCAGATTAATATTTTTATATTTTTTACTTTGTACCCATTTTTAGTCTAGGTAGCTTTTAATTATGTCGCAAGTAGATAGACAATTTGTGCGCAGGTAGCTTTTTAGCTTTTTTTACGCGTTTTTGGACCGTCTATACACTTCTTTTGTCAATTATTGTTTACATTAATTTTTGTGAAAACCCGTGGGATGACGTATATCTTCTGTCTGTTCTTTTTTTTTTTTTTTTTGGTTCTTTTTCTGGTGACGGGCGACCTGACTTTCTGTACGTTTTCCTATTGTGTAGTTGACAGACAGCAGTGAAACGTGAACAACATTTTACGATTGATATTCTCCCTTTTTTTTTTTTTGGGGGGGGGGGGTGGGGGGGGGGGGGGTCTGCCCTGGGGGACTTGGGTGGGGTTAGGTATTTTTTAGTTCCCAGGGTCACCCTGGTCAGCCCCACAGGGTGGGTTTTTCTCTCTATTCTGGGGCATGTGTTTCTGTCTACCCTTTGTCCATTCACCTGTATTTGCCTTTTTAAAACTCTCCCTACTGTCTACACTGCCTGTAGCTCTTGATATTGGATGTGTGTTGCTAAATGGTCTTAGCTTTATTTATGCCCCATGTTGTAGGTTTATTTAATGTATTTGACCGGCTGGTGACATACATTCAATTTTCTGTTTAGTTTTTTTTTTTTTTTTTTTTTTTCACAAGCAGTGCAGGCACGTCCTGAGAAAGCCTTGTTGCTGTCGGGACGTTAAGCAATGTACAATCAATCAATCAATTTTTTTTTTTTGGGGGGGGGGTGGGGGGGGGGGAGGGGTGTTGGTGGTGGTGGTGGGTGGGTGGGTAGGTGGGGGGTGGTGTTGGTGGTGGTAGGGGGGTGCGGGTTGATGAGGGATTTTTTTTAGTAACAGTCGAATTTCGGTGGCGTAGTCCATTTTCGGGAGACTGACCAAAGTAGGACTTTGATTTCTCAAAGTAGTGGAATGCTTGCTAAGCGAATCTTTCTCGAGTGTCATTGGTGTTATCCACTCTTTGTGGGTGTGCTTCCTGTAGCCCAACACCTCCTTGCATGCTGCAGTTACTGCGTCTCTCACCCCTCTCCACTGCTCGTCAATGGTTCCTTCGTCCAGAAGCTCTTGGAGAACCTGGAACCTGTTGGAGAGGGCGAGTCTGTACTCCTCATGCTTGCCTGAATCTTTCAGCAGCGTAGTGTTGAACCTCTGGCGCTGACAGGTCTCGCCGGTCCAGTTCCTCTTCAGCTTCAGTTTCAGTCTGGCAACAACAAGGTGGTGGTCTGAAGCAACGTCGGCTCCTCTCTTCGCTCGGACGTCCTGGGGAGATCTTCGGAACCTTCTCGAGATGCACACGTGGTCGATCTGATTCTCGGTTAAATGGTCCGGTGATACCCATGTCTCCTTGTGGATGCGCTTGTGCGGGAAGACTGTGCCGCCTATGACAAGGTTGCTTATGGCGCATAGGTCTGCAAATCTCTCTCCGTTATCGTTCATTACTCCCAAACCCTGCTGCCCCATAACCTCCTCGAAGCCCCTGTTATCGCTGCCGACCTTGGCGTTGAAATCGCCCATGATGATGTTGAAATCTCTTCTAGAGAGGGTTCCAACGATGGTCTGCAGTCTGTTATAAAACTGGTCTTTGGTCTCGTCATCGCTGTCGTTGGTTGGGGCATAGCACTGGATGATGTTCATGCTAATCCTCTTCTGCTGTGTTCTGAACGAGGCTGTGATGATGCGTGGGCCATGGGCTTCCCACCCGATGAGAGCACTCTGCGCAGTTTTGGAGAGCATGAGAGCCACTCCCTCTGTATGTGGTGCATTGTCCTCCTCATGGCCGGAAAACAGCAGCCTCTCTCCTGTGGTCAGTCTCTTCTGTCCGCTGCCCGTCCATCTGGACTCACTAATGCCAAGGATGTCGAGACGGTAGTTCCTCATCTCCACTGCCACCTGAGCTGTTTTCCCTGCTTCGTACATGGTCTTCACATTCCATGTTCCGATGTTGATGGTTGCCCTGGTCGAAAGGATGGTAGTCTGCTGAGTGTCTTCCTTTCGGCTTTCACCACCCCGCGTCATAAATCCTCCAGCTGAAGGTCCATCCTCTCCCAGGGCCGAGTCGGTTGTTGGCTTTCTTGTTGGCGTTTCTGTAGCAATGTGTGTTTTTATGGGGTGGGGCAGCTGACCCCACGCCCAACCCTCCTCCTTTCACATCCGGGCTTGGGACCGGCCATGGCGGAGTTGGCGGAAACTCTGGTCAATGCAATCATTTTTGATGCTGCTGAAATAGTTAATTCTGTTTACTCTAAGGAGTAATCACATACACAGATCACCACCCATACAGTGAAGTTGATAGCTGTGGACACTATTTTTCAATCATTTTGAATTACATTTGTGTGCAAAGTTTTAACTCAACATAAACCGGTGAGAAAGAAACCCCAGTGCTAAAAACGATGTGAATTCATGCTGGTCCCTCTCAACACACTGTTTGTCTCCCTCGATTCGTTACCGCTGCAGCGGTAGCGAATCGATGGAGACAACCAGTGTGCCTTCCCCAACAAGTCTCTGTGATTTGGAAGTAGTTCTCGTAAGAATCTCTCCAACAATCCGGTGCGACATTTGCCTCATCACAATTTGATATGATCGTGACTGTTGGCATTTTATTCACGCGTCTACTGTATGTACATTTGTAGTTTGAATACGGACCGGTGACTGTACTGTAATGATCTCCACGCCGATCATGTGAATTAAAGCAGACATTTTTCCATACTCGTGTGTGAGAGAGAGAGAGAGAGAGAGAGAGAGAGAGAGAGAGAGAGAGAGAGAGAGAGAGAGAGAGAGAGAGAGAGAGAGAGAGAGAGAGAGAGAGAGAATTTATTCCACACATAACCAAAGCTTTTTTATTTTGCCATAATTTCTTTGTTCCGCACCACCAGTTCAATATGGAGCTGTCACAGTGGGGCTGTACTCAGGAAACCAACCTGATATTACTTTGTGTGGCAATTGTAACATTTTCGAATCACATCACATGCTTCAGTGTCCGTAGGCCTACACGTTTGACAATGTTCGGCGTAGCGTACGCACCATATTGATGGTGACTGTCCATTACTTAACGAATGTCTGCCTGTGAACTGGTGTGAAACGTGCGATTTTAGTCATGGGACTAAGCGTCTGTCCCAGCCAGCATAGATATAGATTCTCATGAGCCTCTGCAGTCGCTTGGGCTCATGAGAATCCATACCTCTTGCGTACGTAATGTATGACTGAGGGACTTCTTTGTGGAAAAAAAAAAGAAAGATCCAGTATAACCATGCAGTGTTTGTTAAGAAGCTGTAAATTATGTCTTCGTGTAGTCCCGGTATGCAAGGGTGCTCGGGCCGACTTGAGCTGCAGTGGGCCCGCGCACGGCCGTGCGCGGGCCCACTGCGGCCCAAGCCGGCCCGACTGAAGGTCTTTTGCTTATGGGAGGGGGGGGCTGATGTTAAAGTGTGCTCATAATTATCTGTTCTCAGACTTTTCCTTCCACGCTAGAATTATGTAGTGCTGTACATTTTCCTTTAACGTAATATATTATCACTATGATGTTTTTTCTATTTTCTTATATCTTTTTGTGTTATAAATATCGTGTGCGTATTGTGTCATCTGTGTGGTTTTAACCCCTTTTCATGCAAACAGTATACCGGTGACTGCATGTCAGTACTAAGGGGGGTTTAATTCTGTTCTCGTGTGTTTAAAGGACTAGAGTGGTTTTGCTCTAGTCATTCAGCGCGTCAGTGCTGCCTCGCTATACGACTATGCCTACCTCAGTAGTTTTGTCAACGTTCCGAATAGCTTATAGTGTTTTTCCTACCTGTATATGTTATTACTCGTGTGTTTGTTGCAGTCAACGTTCTCTGATTCATGTCTGGTATTTCAGTGTCTGGCTTCTGCGGTGATGCAATTTTATCTTTTTCTTTTTGAGTTAGTTGAGTTAGTTCGTACTGTATGCAAGTGTCCTGTCAACAGTACGTATTTTGACGAGCAAAAGAAATGCGACACGTAAGTGTTTCCGGTGGTTCCAAAAATGTCGCATTTCTTTTGCTCGTCAGTATACTTGCTTAGTCCCGGGTTGGTCAGCACCGAACGTTATAGGAAAGGAGTGAAGGAGCTACCAAATATGGTGACTGCGAATATTTTCGGTTGTACCGATTAACCCTTTGACTGTCGGTGGTGCTTTTAGTCGAGGTGATTTCTGCAGGAATAACTGACCTCGACTAAATGCACAACCGACAGCCAAAGGGTTAAGGAAAGGTTAGTAAAATTCACACTGTCGGTAAACGATCCAAATCATGACGTAAATCTGAATATCACTGCGTCAGAACTTTGTTTTTGTTATATTTCTACTTTTTTAAGTCTGTTTTTATCAACACGACTAGCGACTAGGGGGTTTAATTCTGTTCTCTAATTATTCTGTACTTGCAATATTTACGATAATTGAAGTTCAGCGGCATCTACTCGAATTTATGCCCCGTTTATTCCTGACGACATTCTGCAGCATTGACCATTCTCACATTTATCTAAGTTTGAAAACTCCTCTGGTCTCAAACCAGACCAACACGATGACGTGTAAAATGCGCAGAAATGTCTAACAAAGAAAGAAACACGCTTAGGAAAGGCAAGTATAAAACTGTCGTGTTGTACTTGTCCTTTCATTGTAAGTTTCAAAGCGTTTTTCTTTCTTTGTTTTGGGAATTTCTGTCCACTAGCCATATTTTAAATATTTGTATTTGCCACGGTCTTTCGTGCTGTGTGCACGTGTGTGTGATTACTGTACACCACTGTCGACTTGTAAACTCTGTCAAATGGTGTTTGCTTATTGATGTGATTGTATGATTGGCGTGGTGCAGGCGATTTCGGTTTCCTTCTTGTGGATTTTTTTCAACATTGATGTTTATATTATATATGTGCTGGACCGGTGTTTCAGTTTTATACTGTTGTGAATTTTACTGCACTGCGGCAATGTGTGCTTTTTCAACGTACGGTGACACTTTGCCAACACTTGTTTTGTTGCACAAAGCTGTACTTATGTTCGTTTCAGTTGCTGGAGATAGTATATATATAGTAGCGCACCTTCATGTTTGTGTATGTATGTTTCTCCTGCCTACTTCCTAAGTTCCGGAGAAAGACCTGGGGTATATAAGAGACCTGATCCATTCTTTTGAGGATGGAAATGATTGTCTTATTCTATACCTGCGTATTTCTCTGTGGGCTGGCGATTGGGTGCCTGATAGGAGGGGGCAGGGGATCTAACTGTTGTCTGTCCAGCGCTGTGATTCCCTGTTCCCTGTCACCTTGATGTAGTATTGTGTCCAAGCCTACTAAACTATTTAAAAGCTGGAAATGCAAGAATCATATATTTACTACGAGATCGAACAGTCTAGATACTCGTCAGATCTCGGCGACGTTAACCCTTTGCGTGTCGGTAGCGGTTTTTGTCGCGATGATTCCTACAGGAATCATCGCGACAAAAACCGCTACCGACACGCAAAGGGTTAAACTGTTCTCGTAAGATTCAGCGATCAATGCATTGTCCTTCCCAATAACGCTGTTACACCTTGAGAATGTCGTAAACAGCACCGATGGCTGCGTGGTTAATGGGGTTAATGTGCCCCCTGTAGGCCACAAATGAGCACATGGCAGTCACGTGATGTGCGCTCCATGCAAATGTTGCCATTTCTGTCATTTGCGGCACCAGTTTGCAATGCCAGCTTATTAACATAATCATGTTTTCGTTTCTTGTGATGGTGGGTTTTCAAACGGTGTCATTTATTTTTCAGTCCTCGCTTGGCCGCTTCGTGTTATGCAAAACAATTTGAAATGTGGGAATGACTTTCGATTCACTGTTAAGCGCTCAGAACCCTATGCGCAGAAGGTCATCAGGCCGACGTCAGCCCGATGGCCTTTTGCGCACTGGGAACGTTCAAATTCATCATGCCATCCAGTCTGGGACAGCAGAGGTATGGAAAATGTCGTTGGTGTAACTGACGCAACCTTGTATCTGACGTACATGCGGATCAGCACCGGCATGGGATAGTCGTTGCGTGATCGATCATCTCTATAAGTGTTATACTGGTGGTAGAAAATAACCGCACATCCACCATAAGCATAGACACATGTTTGCTATCCGCCATGACTTTTTTCTTTTTGCTGTTGGGAGTAGTTCGTTGCAAACAAAACCTCTCTACTGTCGGATGCGAGGATGGCTAGTTACACCGACGATATTTACTTTAACGTTATGAATGGACATTAATCCAAAAGTGTCAGTAGAAGCTAAATGCTTTCAGTGTGTGGTATGATTAATTTTTTTTTTTTTTTTTGTCGATTTTTTTTATTTATTTGCATAACACACACATACACGTAACACAACCAAAGTTACAACTTGCAGAGTTACAGATCCAATACAATATACTACACATAACTTTCAACCTTAACAAAGAAAAAAAGACAATGTTTACTTATAATCTACAGTCTACAATATACTGAGTATAAGAGATGAGAGAGAGAGAGAGAGAGAGAGAGAGAGAGAGAGAGAGAGAGAGAGAGAGAGAGAGAAGAAAAGCAGTGATAAAGTAATACAATTACGAGGTAATTTCGGAATACAGAGACCAATGACGATTAAATATCTCTAATTTACCTTTCATTACGTATGTATGTTTTTCTACAGAATAGCGGTATTTCAGCATCTGCTTAAAATGCACAATATTTGGAAAAATATTTTGCAGTCTTGATTTGTATATGTGAAATTTTGCCAATAAGAGAATAAGGTCAAACACCTTATCTGTGACAATATTTTGCTGTCTACCAAAAAGTACAAATATCTCAGACAGGGAGAGAGTGGGAAAGTGATTATATGTATCTTTTAACCAGTCGATTAGATCTGTCCAGAAGGACTGGGCATGCCCACAGTTCCAGAAAAGGTGTGTTAAGGTTTCTTCCTCACTTCCACAAAAGGTACAGACAGATGAATCTGACAATTTTCTCAAAAAAAGATATCTTTTCGTTGGAAGCATTCGGTGGATAAGTCTGTACTGAAACCAGCGTAGCTGAGGATCAGAAGTAGTTTTTATAGCCGTACAGAATATTTTCTCCCACTCTAAATGAGTTTTAAAGTGCTTGCTCCATTTTTTTTACGCAGATGGGATTTGATCTTAGTTTGGTCAGCCGTTGATAAGTAATCTTGCACCCTTGGCGGATAACTTTCCAAGCACAAGTGTCCGAGATGACTATTGAACTATCTGCGTCTATGTTGACACTTTTTTTGTATTCTCTAATTGCTCTAATAATTCCAGCATACGTCAGAAAGTGTGTGCTTATATCAGGATATTTTACCTTGAAGTCTTCAAAACTTAAAAAGTTTCCGTAATTATCCATAAGATCTCTAACCTGAAAGATCCCATTGCATACCCATTCGGGGACATGTACAATTTTTCTATCAAGCACAATATGTACATTATAATGAATACATTCATTTGCAAAATCACTAAAACACTATCGTACACTTATTGTACACTTTTTTTTATAATGTCTGAGAACATCAAACCAAAACTTGTTGTCTGCACACTTTAACATCAGTATATTAGCAAACTCCCCTCCGAGCTGAAAAATGTTTACAAACCTAGGATATGACGAGAACAAAATCGTTTTCACAAGAGAGTCATTACAGTACAGTCTTCTCAGCCAGCTCACCTTCATAGATGAGAGGAATGAATAAATATCCACCATTTTCAAACCAGCTTGCTCAAAAGAGGAACAAGCTTGAGATTTGTTAACCTTTCCCCTTTTATTGTTCCACAGGAACGAGAAAAATAATTTATTTACTTCCATCAGAAAAGTGTCTGCTGGATCCGGAATATTAAGAAATAAGTGTACAATTTTGGACAATGCAAGGGTTTTTATAACAGTTACTTTTCCATAAGGTGTCAGGTCCCTTCTGGACCAGACTGAAATAATCTTCCTAATTTCTATTAATTTATTTTCGTAGTTTATTTTCACAATATCTTCAGTATTAGTAGAGAATTTTACTCCCAAGACTGTAAATATACTTGGGTTCCACGATAACTTCAAATTTCGCATAAACCGTTTATTTGAATTTTTCCTTGACCCAACCCATATAACATGCGTTTTGTCATAGTTTATTTTCAGCCCTGAAATAACAGCAAACCTTTCAAGGGTTTCTATGCATTCACAAAAAGACTTTTCATCGTCATCCAAATACAAAGTGGTGTCGTCTGCAAACTGGGACAACAGAATATTGATATTTCCAATATTGATACCTTTAATATTCTCATTTTGTCTAATCATAATGGACAGAACTTCTGCCACAATTAGGTACAAACCCCACCCGGGTCTGCCCTGGGGGACTTGGGTTACTTACTTACTTACGCCTGTCACCCCTACCCGGGTATAGGCCGTCGACGAGAGACCTCCAGCAACTCCTGTCCTGTGCTTCTCCTTCGATTCTACTCCAGGTGGTTCCCAGTCTCTTGATGTCTGCTTGGAGGTCTCGACGCCAGGAGTTTCTCGGCCTACCTCTTTTCCTCTTTCCCTGGGGGTTCCATGACAATGCCTGCCTAGTGATACTGGAAGCTGGCTTTCTCAGACTGTGACCGATCCATCCCCATCTTCTTCGCCCAATTTCATTCTCTGCTGTTATCTGCTCTGTTCTCTCCCAGAGTCTGACGTTGCTGATCTTCTCTGGCCAGTGGATTTTCAAAATTCTTCTAAGGCAACTGTTCATGAAGGTCTGTACTCTGTTGACTGTGGTTTTTGTCAATCTCCATGTCTCTGCTCCATATAGGAGAACTGCTTTTACATTGGAGTTGAAAATCCGGACTTTGGTGTGTTGTGACAGCTCTCTGGAACTCCACACTTTTTTCAACTGGAGAAAGGCTGCTCTGGCTTTACCGATTCGTGCTCTGACATCTGCATCAGTGCCGCCTTTTTTGTCTATGATGCTCCCGAGATAGGTGAAGGACTCCACCTCCTCCAACGGGGTGCCAGCAAGCAAGACTGGTTCTTCCCTGGTTGCGTTCAGCCTCATTGTCTTTGTTTTCTGTTTGTGAATGGTGAGGCCCACTTGGGACGAGATGTCAGCAAGCCTCGTGGTCTTGTCCTGCATTTGTTGATGAGTGTGGGACAGTAATGCCAAGTCGTCTGCAAAATCGAGGTCGTCAAGCTGTGTCCACAGTGTCCACTGTATTCCACTTCGTCCGTGCTCTGTAGTCATCTTCATGACCCAGTCTATGGCCAGTAGGAAGAGGAACGGAGACAGCAGACACCCCTGCCTGACACCAGTTCTGACCTGGAGCTCTCTGGGGACTTGGGTGGGGTTAGGTATTTTTTAGTTCCCAGGGTCACCCTGGTCAGCCCCACAGGGTGGGTTTTTCTCTCTATTCTGGGGCATGTGTTTCTGTCTACCCTTTGTCCATTCACCTGTTTTTGCCTTTTTAAAACTCTCCCTACTGTCTGCACTGCCTGTAGCTCTTGATATTGGATGTGTGTTGCTAAATGGTCTTAGCTTTATTTAGGCCCCATGTTGTAGGTTTATTTAACGTATTTGACCGGCTGGCGACATACATTCAATTTTCTGTTTAGTTTTTTTTCACAAACAGTGCAGGCACGTCCTGAGAAAGCCTTGTTGCTGTCGGGACGTTAAGCAATGTACAATCAATCAATCAACAATTAGGTACAAGTATGGCGATGCGGGGTCCCCTTGCCTGACTCCTCTGCCTACATTGAACCATTTAGAGTATCGTCCATTTAAGGAGACACAAGCACTGATATCTGTGTAAAATGTTTTAATCCAGTGTTTGATACTGGGACCGAAATTGAATAAATCTAGTGCTTTAGCAATAAATGACCACGACACACTATCGAAGGCCTTCTCAAAGTCTATCAGAAGAAGAAGGCCCGGGATACGATGTTTCTCTGTTGCTACTAGCACATCGTATAATAATCTGATATTCTCTCCAATATAACGTCCTTTTAGGAAGCCTTTTTGATCATCGTGTATGAGGCCAGGAAGGACAGACTTCAATCGTTCCGCTATGCAGGCGGAAGCAATCTTATATGACGTATTTAGTAATGTTATTGGCCTCCAGTTTTTAAGGTATTTTTTATCCTTACCTTCCTTGGGTATACATGTTATTATACCCTGCCTTTGGGTTATTGACATGTGCCCTACTTCAAAAGCATGGTTAATAGATCTAACCAAAAACACACTGATATCATTCCAGAAAAATTTATAAAATTCGTTAGTAAAGCTATCTGAGCCTGGACTTTTATTATGCTTCGTGTTTCGTAGAACGTACAGGGCTTCTCTGGCTAATATAGGACCTTCAATGCCATCGCTCTCGTCTTGTGATAAACGTGGAGCAGTAACAATAGATGGCAAGTCAACATCTAGCACCTTATTAGGTTTATACAATGTTTCATAAAAACACTTTGTATCTTCAATTATTTGCTCAGGATCAAAAATTAATTCACCGTTGTCGTTCTCAATACAGTTCATTGCATTATGTGTGTAGTGTCCTTTCTCAAGATTACAAAAGTATCTCGTTGCTCTCTCACCCTCACATATCCATCTGGCTCTCGAACGAACTATCATGCCGTCAATTTTCTTATTTCTAATAGTTTGCAGTTCTTCTTTTAATGTCTGGAGACCTTGGGAATTAACATCACTTAGATTCTTTTCTAACTTGTAAATTTCACTTTCTAGTCTCTTTTCTTGTTTGTCTTCTTCTTTTTTCTTGAATGAGGCATACGAGATACTTTTCCCCCTGATCTCCATAAGTATCATTTCAAAGAACAAACTGTCATCGACGATTAATTGAAAATCCTCGTTGTTAATTGTATGTACATTGTCGAAATTATAGACAAGTGCCCCATATTGCTTTTTAAGGTCCACCAAAACCTGTTTTACGGAATCAGCGTAGACTTTGTCTTTTAACAGACAGTTATTGAATTTCCAATAGGAGCGTGCTTTTCTTCTTACTTCATCGGTCATCAGCTCCATAGAGATCAAAGAATGGTCAGATCTGTAGCTTATACCTATATCCACTTTTTTGAGTTTTGGCAAAAAAACGTCTGACACCAAAAAATAATCTAGTCTACCCCTCTGTGTGGAATTAAACCTTCTCCATGTATATTCCCTCTTTATCAGGGTTTAATTCTCTCCATATGTCCACCAGTTCAAGAACTGACATCAATTCCACAATTTGTTTTCTCGCCCTCGGGCGATGTATACCTCTATAACAAAAGGGATCCATGGTTGGGTTAATGATGACATTCCAGTCATCACCCATAATAATGTTTTCATTATCCATGTTCGTTACATGATCGCACAGCTTTTGGAAAAAAGACGGCGAGTCGCAACCGCTAGGGCCATATACGTTAGCAAGAGTACAACGTTTTCCGGCTATGTCGATATCCATAATAATAAAACAACCACCATCATCCCGAATTATATTGTGAACCTTATATTCAAAATTATTGCTAAACAAAATAGCTACGCCCTTACTGTTTGACTCGTTACCGCTGAGCCAACATTCATAACCCCACTGACTTCTTATGGTGTTTTCTAGGTGAACTTTCAGGTGTGTTTCTTGTAAGAAATAAATACTTGCGTTTTTCTTTCGAAGGTGATCAAAAATATCACGCCGTTTCCTAAAATCAGATAGCCCGTTACAATTGAATGAACATATTTTCAGCGAGCTTGACTTAGCCATTCAAGTCATTTACAAGGCAAATATGACTCATAATAATAGTCAATCTCACAGTTATCATAGCATCTCGTAATTAAAAAGGTAGCCACGCATAACACAAAAGACCTGCAGGCGGATACACGCCAAAGATTACAATACTAAAAGGCAACATATGAACAAAAATACATGCACCCGGACCAGACAAATAAATGCATGCATAAAAGGCTCACTGGGTATAGTATTTTTTTCATGTCTATAAGGTTACAAGTCCGTCTTGTATCCAAAATGATTAATTTTTATTAATTCTGGAAGATTGTTCGTGTCCTATGCGAAAAAGGTCAAACTTTCTGTTGTAATTAATACCCGACAGGGAAAGTTTTCATCTATAGTCATCGTGTGATTGTGTACAGAGTGAAATGATCATGTGGTATTTGGACAGAAATTTCACCCAATCGTGTTTGCTGTAGTGTGTGTGTGTATACCACAGTCACGTGGCGTTGGTTATCATGCAGAGATCACCTCACTGAGTGTCTGCTGCAAAGGATTGTGTTTGTTTGCCGTCGTAGTGATTTTCATTTATTTTATGAATAAATGATTATAATTTTAAATTTCTTCTCGTGGTTTTGAAGGTGTGGTTGCGACGGTGTCTGTCTATTCACGTACGTGTGTGTGTGTGTGCATGCATTATACTCTGGAACTGCCGGATTCGTAATCAACCATAACAAAAACCCTATGTTGACAGTGTTGTCTCTCGTTTGCACATGTGTGTGTGCACCCCCTCCCCTCCATATACAACCAACACCCTCCCCCCTCCCCTTTCCAAAATATTCCAAACCAAACCAAAACGCACTTTCCATCGAAAATCTGCACGCACCTTTAAGCACCGATGCGAGTTGACAGAGAGGTAGCTTGTTCTCAAACTTGTTTCTCGACCACTCTCTTCAATCTTTACCTTTCCCTCCCTCCTCCCCTTTAACCCCGTTCTCTTGTTCACACATACGTGCCCCTCCCCCCCCCCCCCCCCGACCTTTTTAGATCTTTGTATTTGACGTGCGCCCGACTGAATTCTCAAGCGATACCTTACTTGCAGTCGTGCTATACCCATACTCGCACAGAACAAGGAAGCAATAAAGTTCAATCAAACTAAACATCTGCAAGAGGCATAGATCCTGGCGAGCCCCCGCAAGCGGGGGCTCGCCAGGATCTATGCCTCTTGCAAACATTTTAGTTCGCGTTTGTTAGCTGTAGAAGGTCAGGAGGGTTCAATCTTCAGCGCAGTAAGCAAATGTCATCCGCAGGTCACCCGTCTGACCTGGGGCTATACAGGACAGTAAGTGTCCGTCCACTGACCTTGCACTACCGAATGTGTATTATTTGAAAAGAGAAAGGAAGGAAATAACAAGAAGAAGGTAAAAAATAAAAAAAAAGAAGAAGAAAAATAACGCGATACACCTTTTTTCTTTATTTTTTAAACTGTTTTTTTTTTCCCCTCTCTGCGCGTTCTTGTGATGACAAGATTGCTGCGCCGTCTTGTAACACTGATCTGCGCCGTTTAGTATCTGATGTGCGATCGTCAGTCATTTCGACTTCTGATCACTTTTAATTAATAAAATATTATGTACAATCTTAAAAGCTACACTGACATGACCACCAGCTTGAGGGCCGACAGTGTTCCTACGCAAGGGGCGTTATTAGGACTCTATGAAACAGCGCCTAGAAAATAGTCAACCCGAGCCTTCATCTGCCCTGTGAAGTACACGGCAATAAGTCCATTTTATTAACTCATTCAAAGCGCCCTGCATCAATAGCTGCGAGAGTGTCGTATAGCGTTGCCGGCGGCAACGCTATACAAATCCGCAGCTATTGATGCGGGCCTTTTTGAATGAGTAAAAAAGCGAAATTTTCATGGCATTAAAGGCATTAAATCCATTCAAGTTTTGTGAAAAGTGAGATTTCACTGTACACGTGACAATTGTTACTATGACAACGCAAATCCCGTTTCTCTCTCTCTCTCTCTCTCTCTCTCTCTCTCTCTCTCTCTCTCTCTCTCTCTCTCTCTCTCTCTCTCTCTCTCTCTCTCTCTCTCTCTCTCTCTCTCACAAATCTGAACTTTTTAGGACTTTCTGTCTTTTGCTTTCAACGGGCAGAAGGCTTTGTGTCGTACTTAAAAACAAAAACCATTTGGCTGTGGGTAACGGTTTTTGTCCTAAAGGAATCATCGCGACAAAAACCGCTGTCGACAGCCAAATGGTTAAATGTGTTTAAAAATATTTTCTATTGCACATGTATTTATATTTATGTATTGATTTATTTATTCCGTTTTTAAACAAATGAGGTAAACGAGAATCAAAATAAATGAGCGACTAATTATTCTTCCTACCACACCCTTTTTCTTCGCAAGTCCCTCAGTCAAATCCGTTCATCCGCAAGCGGCATAGAGTCTCAAGCGCCCTTACAGCCGGAGGAGCTCATGAGGATCCATGCGTCTTGATCATATGGAGCATGTCAACATGCTGACATCTGTGCGTCTCGGACTAAAACCGGAGCCGTCCATGCACAGGTTGAGCCATTAGTGATTAGATGGTTTTTGTACTGACACGGCCTCTTTTTCAAACCACCTGTTTTTTTTAAAAAATATTTATTGGTCTCCTCCCCTCCCCCTTCCTTCGGTCTCCCTAATACTCTCACTGTGAATGACCACGCCATTATTTTCTTTGCCCACCTCCCCCTTCGACCCTCACCCCTGCGGTCTCGCCTTTTTACCCTTTGCATGTCCGAAAAGTCTTGGCTTGACTTCGCGAACGAAGATTTTATAGGAGTTGCCCACGACGTCTGCAGGCTTGTTCGTGGCTGCGGAGGCCAATCCGAGACAGGCAGGTTCGACCGCAGTGGCTGCAGGGGAAGGTATGGCCAGGGTTCTGAGCTGCGGCATCTCTGTTTTTTCTCCTGAGCCGCTTGTCCTTAAGGCTAGCTCTGTGAGAGTCCTCAAAGGAGACATCATCATCATCATCATCATCAGTCCCTTGCCCGAACTGGGCGTTGGGGGGACTGAGTGGCAGCAGCAACAGACAGTGCTCTCCACTGAGTTCTATTTTGGGCGGTGGCAAGCAAGTCTGGCATCTCGAGTTCGGTCCATTCTTTTATGTTTGCGACCCAACTCTTTCTCTGACGACCTCGCCGACGACTTCCTTCGAGAGTGCCTTGGAGGATAGTCTTGGACAAGGTGTTGTGTCGGGTCACGTGGCCAAACCAAGCAAGCTTGCGCCGTTTCACGGTTGCCAGAAGGGGTTCATGTGGGCCCACCAGGGAAGTGACGATGCTCCGTACATATTCGTTGGTCTTGTGCTCGCGGTACGAGATGCGGAGCAACTTCCTCAGGCACTTGTTCTCAAAGGCCTGGATTTTCTTTTCTGAGTCTGCAAGCAGTGTCCAAGTCTCACAGCCGTAGAGTAGAATAGACACTACGAGGGACTTGTAAAGCCTGTACTTGATGGTGAAGCTGATGGAGTTACTTCGCCATATCCTGTCCATCCTGGCCATTGCGGATGTTGCTGTACCTATCCTGATACGGATCTCTGCTATGCAACTACCGTCTTTGGACAGGGTGGCTCCCAAGTACTTGAAGCTATTGACCTCTTCTAGCTTCTGGCCATTCATGTGAATATTGCTGCTGCTGTCGCTTGTGGTGTTGATCATCACTTTGCTTTTATCCGTACTGATCTCCATGCCATAAGACCCTGCGCTACTTGAAAGTTTGTCTGTCAGTTTTTGGAGCTCACTATTGCTGCCTGCCATGAGGTCAATGTCGTCTGCGAATCGAAGATTGCACAGGGATCTGCCACCAATAGAGATTGAAGTATGGTGGTCGTGGAGGGTTTCCTGCATGATCTTCTCCAGGAATATGTTGAAAAGGACAGGAGAGAGCAGGCATCCTTGACGGACACCGATCGTCGTCCTGAAGAACTCGCCTGACTGATTGTTAAGTAGAACCGCGCTGCAGGCGTTCTTGTAAAGCGCTTCTATCATTTGGATCAGTCCCTCCTCTATGTTAAACGATCTCATGACTTGCCAGAGTCCGTCGTGCCAGACGCGATCAAATGCTTTCCTGAAATCAATGAAGTTGTGATAGAGTTCGCGCTGATGCTGCAGATGTTTCTCGATCAGGACGCGGCAGTTGAAAATCTGCTCTACAGTGCTTCTTCCAACTCTGAAGCCAGCCTGTTCTTCTGCCAGCAGTTCCTCGGCGAAAGTTTTGAGGCGGTTGAGAATGATTCTAAGCATTACTTTGCTAGGGTGACTTATCAGACTGATAGTTCTGAATTGTTGGCACTGTTTCAGGTTTCCTTTCTTGGGGAGCGGGATCACTAGAGACTGTGTCCATTCTACTGGCCATTTCTTTTGCTCCCAGATCTTTTGACAGAGTGTAGTGAGGACCTTCGTTGTTACTTCTCCTCCATGTTTCAACAGTTCAGCAGGTACGTTGTCTACACCTGGAGACTTTCCTCCCTTCAGGCCGCGTACGGCTGCTTCCACCTCTTCAGCTAACACTGGCAGGTCTTCAGCCTTCCTGGCCCCAGCCTGGTTGTTTTGGAGGATGCTGGTGTCTGGCTCAGCCTTGTAGTTATAGGAGACAGCTGCCTTATAAATGGTGGAGCGCCAGGTGTCACGGTCCGCAGCAAGCGAAGACCACTGGTGGTGGTCGATTTGGCAGGCACTAAGTGACTTCTTGAGACAGTCTTTGTATCTCTTCTTTGGTGCCCCTCTGTCACGGTGTCCAGTAGCAAGCTCGCCGAACAGGGTGATCTTTGGTAGGCGATGATCCTCCATCCTGGAGACATGCCCCGCCCAGCGGAGCTGTGTCCGTAGCAGCAAAGCCTCGATGCTCACAGTTTCAGCCTGTTCAAGGACCTCGACGTTGGTGACATAGTCACTCCAGTGAATGCCCAGGATGGTACGCAGGCAGCACTGGTGGAAGCGTTCGAGGAGTCGTAGTTGGCTGCGGTAGAGGGCCCAGGACTCGGAACCATACAGCAGGGTGGTGAGGACCACAGCTCTGTACACGCTGATCTTGGTGCCTGTTTTCAGCTGTTGATTGTGCCACACCCGCTTGAAAAGTCGCCCGAAAGCGCTGTTCGCTTTTGCCAGCCTGCTGTCAAGCTCCTTGTCCAGCTTGGCGTCCGACGTGATAATGCAGCCAAGGTAAGTAAACTGGTGCACTGACTTTAGTTCAGACTCGCCAATGGTGATGTGAGGAGGGCGATACACTGTCTTGGGTGCCGGCTGATGGAGGACCTCTGTCTTTTTCAGACTGACCTCGAGTCCAAAGAGCTGGGCAGCATCTGCGAAGCAAGACGTGATGCGCTGCAGGGCTCTCTCTGTGTGTGCAACGAGGGCAGCATCATCAGCAAAAAGCAGCTCACGAATCAGTTGGTCTAGGGTTTTCGTGTGGGCCTGCAGTCGTCTGAGGTTGAACTGGCTGCCATCGAGACGATACCTGATGTACACTGCATCGTCATCATCGAGGTCCACTGTGGCCTGCTTCAACATCATGCTAAAAAAGATGGTGAAGAGGGTCGGTGCCAGCACGCAGCCCTGCTTTACGCCGTTGAGAATAGGGAATGGTTCCGAGAGGTCATTGTTGAGTCTGACCTGGCCTTGCTGGTCCTCGTGTAGCTGGACAATCATGTTGAGGAACTTTGGGGGACAGCCAAGTCGCTCCAGGATCTGCCACATGCCTTGCCTGCTCACAGTGTCGAACGCTTTTGTTAGGTCGACAAATGTTACGTACAGACCTTTGTTCTGCTCGCGGCACTTTTCCTGTAGCTGTCTCAGCACAAAGACCATATCGGTGGTGCTCCTGTTTGCTCTGAAGCCACA
>BTPG01000018.1:0-148189 GCA_036245525.1 Semisulcospira habei | reverse complement strand
CTTTTCAAGCGGGTGTGGCACAATCAACAGCTGAAAACAGGCACCAAGATCAGCGTGTACAGAGCTGTGGTCCTCACCACCCTGCTGTATGGTTCCGAGTCCTGGGCCCTCTACCGCAGCCAACTACGACTCCTCGAACGCTTCCACCAGCGCTGCCTGCGTACCATCCTGGGCATTCACTGGAGTGACTATGTCACCAACGTCGAGGTCCTTGAACAGGCTGAAACTGTGAGCATCGAGGCTTTGCTGTTGCGGACACAGCTCCGCTGGGCGGGGCACGTCTCCAGGATGGAGGATCATCGCCTACCAAAGATCACCCTGTTCGGCGAGCTTGCTACTGGACACCGTGACAGAGGGGCACCAAAGAAGAGATACAAAGACTGTCTCAAGAAGTCACTTAGTGCCTGCCAAATCGACCACCACCAGTGGTCTTCGCTTGCTGCGGACCGTGACACCTGGCGCTCCACCATTTACAAGGCAGCTGTCTCCTTTGAGGACTCTCACAGAGCTAGCCTTAAGGACAAGCGGCTCAGGAGAAAAAACAGAGATGCCGCAGCTCAGAACCCCGGCCATACCTTCCCCTGCAGCCACTGCGGTCGAACCTGCCTGTCTCGGATTGGCCTCCGCAGCCACGAACAAGACCTGCAGACGTCGTGGGCAACTCCTATAAAATCTTCATTCGCGAAGTCAAGCCAAGAGATTGTCTGTGACTCATAGCGTAATACAATGTACCCATGCCGTTGTGATCATATTTGTGTAGCTGTTGGCAACTTTGTTTGCGTGTCCGAGTGAAGCACAACTAACACAGTCTTGGCGTGACAGGAGAACCCTCCAATTCCAAGATACCTTTCCAACCCAGAGTTACCACCGACTGTAGAAATAATCACCTTTAATTGACTTAAAGCTCTAAACTTAGAAGGATTATTTTTTATGTGTTAGATACTATTTTCCTACTTTCCCAGCGTTTCTGTATTTTACAAATAAGTTTCCTTTACATATTCAAATTGAATTATGGATCTATTACATTCAGAGGCGCCTAGCTCCAACAACTTTCATAAAATGAGTTTACTTTATCTTTTAACAGTTCGTGATACATACTAGAACTAGTTACCATTCCAGTCATATCTGTGATACTGGTATCTGAGACATGCATGTCATCCATTTCAAAATCTTCATGATTAAATCCTCCTGCTGCCATTGTTTTATTAATTTATTATTTTTTATTGTGCATAATAAAAATGACACAGTCTTACGGATCAAAGTTAGACCCATACAGAAAACTACGTGAGCCCCTGGGTGTTAAGGGCATAAGACAATCGATAGTCATCACGAACAATCCAAGTACCATAGACCAGAACCAAACACTTACAGTCAAGTTTCCAAACCTAGGTCCCAGTGACGTTATTGTTCCTGGCACTGCACGCCTTGCATTTAATATTGAACTATCATCAGACGCAGACGTGAAACAGAACACTGGTTGACAATCTTGGCAGAGCAATTGTTAGAACTATTAAAGTAAAACTTGAAGGGCAGGAAGTGTTTAGTCTTGACGACTCAGATGTATTTTACTGTTACAAAGATCTTTGGCTCACAAGAGAAGAACGAGAAGACCGTGTTTACCAAGGTATACAGTCTGATAATGTTGGTAAACTTCGAATCAATGCTGGAGATAAGGTAACTACTGGGGTACCAAAGGAAGTTATATTAGCAGAAACATATGGAACCAGATTTTACATTCCACTTGAGTTTGAAATCCTCACAGCTCATTTGCCTTATTACCAAGGGGCACTGAATGACCGTCTGAGCTTTGAACTAACTTTCAATGACTACTCCAAAGTTATAAAATCATCTGCCACAGATGCAACATACAAGATCTCTAACATTTCCTTGGAATATGAAATTGTCACACATATTGAACTAGCCAGACTCATACAAAATCAGTACCAGTCAAGACTTCCAATTTATTATGACAGGGTGATTAGACATAGTTTAATTCCCAAAGACAAGAGTGACCCAATGTGGAACTTAAACTTAAACACACCTGCCAGGTCACTGAAAGGTATTCTTATGTTGTTTGTTGAACCGGTGAGTCCATACAAAAGAGATTCAGAAAAATTCTACAATCCTAAGATTACACATTTGTCCTGCACAATTGAAGGCCGCCCTAATCAAGTGTACGCTTCAGGAATGCTGCCTTATCAACACTATGACGAAACCACAAAGTATTTTGCGGGTGGAAGGATTAGAGATAAACCAGCAAACATTGCGTGCAAAGATCTACATCTGTATGATGTTAGGATCGGACAATACCTTACAAACAAATACGCACTGTGGCTAGACCTTCGTAGTACAGATGACGATTATCTTCATGGGTCAGGACGAACTGTCGAGAACGGTAGTGATGGGATAACAATTCAGATACAAAAGAAGGTTGAAACTGCTGCAGCCATAAACATATATTTGTACCTGATATATGACGCACAACTCAATATTGCAGAAAGCAGACTGAGTGGACACATATATTAAAATTATATTGTGTATTAAAATGAACCGTAGCTTAATGACACTCGATCCACACTGTGGCTTATTTGTTGGTGCCACAGGGTGTGGGAAAACTCAATTCGTACTTGACTTATTACAAACAAGATACATACACCACTTTGAAAACATTGTAATATTTTGTCCTACAATCAAACACAACAAAGCTTATCACAACCGTTTATTCATTTGGACTGACAGCAACATATACTTAGTTGACCCTGAGAAAAAACTGAATGACTACCTACAATATTTTTACAAGCAATTTGAAGGACAGCCAACCTTGTTTATTGTTGATGACTGTTCTGCAGAGAAAGACATTGTCAAGAAGAGAAACACTCTAGCAGAACTTGCCTTCAGTGGCAGACACGCAAATGTCAGTGTATGGATTCTCACTCAAAAATATAATGCTGTACTGAAAAGATTTTCGAGAACAGTTAAAGTTTATCTGTTTGTTTTACTGCAAGGATCGTGACAGCTTCGAAGACTGTCTCAGAGAAAATGATGTCATCCCAAATAAGCATGAACGTGATGATGTAAAAAATAAACTGAAATCAACTAAGCATCTAAAGCTCATTTTAAAGACAGATCAGCCCACAGGGTATGGGTTAGTAAATTGATGTAAATTAATTTATACATTTGTTTGTCCAATAAAAATGACAGACGGACAAATCATACAGGTGCTTGATCTCACACACCTTTTCAAAGATGTTATGCACTTTACTGACTTAATAACACCCAAACAGACTTACATAAGCCTTTCAGCACCATCAGAAATATATGTTTCATATAGTGTGACTTTGGTTTATGTCGATGAGCATCCAAATGTGGAGCACATGTCAGTTGATTTAAAGACACCTACTTTTAAAGTTGTTGATACCAACTATGGCTGGTTAGGGGAAGTTTGTTATAGCATATTTAAACAACTACGCAAACTAAATGTTTATATTGACAGTGTTGCAGTTAATAAAGTGGTATTACACAAGGTGAGCCAGCAGAGTTAACGTTAATATTTTTTATTTTATTATTTTGTCGGTCAAATAAAAATGACGGACAATGCTCAAAGCCCTGGCTCATCTAGTTTAAGAAACGTGTTTCACACAACAAACTTACCTATATCAAATACTAATAATGTTTACGAATCAATAGAAAACTCTTTTTCTGTCATACAACAAAATCTTCTTACAGGCAGTGTGAAGATTCAAATTGTTGCAAAAATCGAATTCACTAGGGTCGACGGTGAGGTGATTGTTTCGTACATATCAACAAGACAACACACTGTTAACACAAGAAGAGAACCGGAGGTAGAAAACATGTTTAGAGACAGACTATTACCAGACTTTCTCCAGGCGATTGACAGTGCAAAAATGAAGGGGTCTGGCTGGCACGAAGGACATGTACATGAACTACAATTAAAGCAGTCTAGGTATCATCCCATATTAGGTAAAGCATGGTTGCCACTGCCAACAGAAGTTTTGAACAAGAAGGCAGTCGTCAACATACAGAACAATGACAATTTCTGTTTCATGTGGTGCGTACTTGCTAAACTACACTTTGTGAGGTCAAGACCTGATCGCGTATCTAACTACATCAAATTTGTAAATGAACTCAACTTTAGTGGCATTGAGTCCCCTGTTAAAATAGAGGACATAGATTTGTTTGAAAAACTAAATCCTGGTATATCTGTGAATGTGTTTGTGTGGGATAATAATGCTGAGAACAAGTTACAGCCAATTAGAGTATCCCCAATTGCCCCAACCTATGGTCAGTCAGAAGATAAACATGTTGACATGTTGCTAATCGGCGATGACAATAACTTCCACTACACAATTATCAGGAATATGTCATGTCTAATTCATTCACATACAACAAAACACAATGGCAAACAGGAAGTTTGTAAGAGATGTTTACAAAGATTCTCCTCCATAAACGTAGCGCACAAACATGTTTTACACTGCAGGTCAGCTGATGACATACAAACTGTACTTAAGTACCCAGATCCTGGTAGTCAAGTGTATTTTAAGAACTATGGGAATCAGCAAAAATTGCCGTTTGTAGTATACGCTGATTTTGAATCCCTGGTTGTTCAATTTGAAGGTCCTGTTCCAGAGTCATTACCAAAGACTATAAAACTAAGTGACCAAGTGGTGTGTTCTTTTGGATACATTATTGTTAGGTCAGACGGTCTTCATTCAGAGCCTGTTATCTACAGAGGTGAAAATGCAGCATGTCTGTTTTTAACAGAAATGAGACATCTGTATAGTCAGGTAGTACAATATCTCACAACATGTCAGATGCCTTTGGTGATGACAGAAGAAGACAAACTGAAATTTGATACAGCTGAGTCGTGTTGGATTTGTGAACAGCCTTTAGGGGGTGATAAAGTTCGTGACCACGATCACATAACTGGGCGTTACAGAGGAGCTGCACATAACAATTGTAACTTGTTATTAAAAATAGATCCTAAGACATACAAGTTACCAATCTTTTTCCACAATCTTAAAGGATATGATTCACACATCATCATGCAGGCTGTAGATGAGTCGTACAAAAACATTAGTTGTATTGCACAGACAACTGAGAAATACTTGACTTTTAGGTTAGATAAATTAGCATTTTATGACTCCATGCAACATTTGTCTTTAGGATTGGCTAGTCTGGCAGAAGGACTGACTGAGTATCCAATAACAAGTAAATATTTTGAGCCAGACTTGGTTAAGAAAGGTGTCTATCCGTATGAGTACATTGATCACTGGGTTGTGTTTGAAGAAACAAGACTGCCACCAAAAGAGAAATTTTATTCCACACTAACTGGAAAAGGCATTTCCGACTCTGAATATCAACACGCACTTGATGCGTGGGGGAAGTTGGGGTGTCAGACAATTGGTGACTACCACGATCAGTACTTAAAGGCTGACGTTTGTTTGCTAGCAGACGTATTTGAAAGATACCGTGAGAAGGGTTTGTTGCACTACAGACTTGACCCTGCTTGTTACATCACTAGTCCTGGCATGACGTGGGATGCATTTTTGAAATCCAGTAAGATATCTATAGACCTGTTGTCTGATCGTACGATGGGTGAAATGGTGGAACGCGGATTGAGGGGAGGCATTAGTATTGCATCGAACAATTACGCAAAGGCAAATAATAAATATCTGGACGGTCATGGTGACCTTGGCCGGGGGTTTGACCCCTCAAGCCCTGGGTCAAGGTCATTCATTACGTACCTTGACGCTAATAACCTTTACGGATTCGCGATGTGTGAATTATTGCCCTTGAAAAACTTTTGTCTGTATGATTTGTCTCAGTATGACATAACAGACACAGGGTTAACTAACAATATTATGAATCTTGACCGAAACGACGCAAAGGGTTGGATCTTTGAAGTAGACCTAGAGTACCCACACCATCTACACGATTACCATAATGATTATCCATTAGCTGTTGAAAAAATGAGTATGACGGGGAAAAAAGAAGACACTAAACTTGTACCGAATCTAAATGACAAATTCAATTACGTTTGTCACTACCGCTTGCTGCAGTTTTACATCAGACATGGGTTAGTACTAAAGAAAGTTCACAGAGGAATTCAATTTGATCAAAGTGCTTTCATGAAAGATTACATAATGAAGAACACAACCCTTCGTGCCAGAGACGGCAACACTGCATTTGACAAAGACTTCTTTAAGCTTATGAACAATGCCTGTTTTGGCAAGACGATGGAAAATCCTCATCACAGAAAAGATGTGAGACTTGTTACAACTGAATTGGGTGCAATTAAACTTACAGGCAAGCCACAATACACAGGGTACAAAGAGTTTCATTCATCATTGTATGCAGTGTCACTCAAAAAAAAGATTGTTAAACTGGACAAGCCAGTATTCATTGGTATGGCAATTCTTGAATTGTCAAAACTGGTGATGCTTGAATTTTATTATGATTACTTCAAATTAAAGTATCCTGACTGTCGTCTGCTATACACTGACACTGACTCTATGATCATTGATGTGCCTACTGAAGACTTTTATGAAGACATGAAAACAGAACTACACATGTATGACACGTCTGATTACCCTAAAGACCATCCACTGTTCAGCACACAAAACAAGAAAGTGCCTGGTAAGTTTAAAGATGAACTAAATGGTGTGCCAATAGTTGAGTACGTTGGACTGAGATCAAAAATGTATTCTATACTGCACCAGAAAGGTAGTCAGTCAAAAGCCAAAGGTATCAAGAAAACAGCAATAAAAAATAAAGAAATACGTCATGAACATTACAAGCAAGTGTTAGATGGTGCATTAATGCCTGATTATCCAAACAAGTCACTGAGATCAAACAAACATAATCTTGAAATAATTCAAACACATAAGAAATCACTTGCAGTTGGAGACACGAAAAGAGTGTTTCACACTAAGGAAAAAGCTTATGCACCAGGTCATTACAGGCTCAAGTTATCTGAAGACATTTGTGATGAACTGGTTGATGAATTAATTGACGACTTAGTTACTGAAATGAGTAACGGTGTCTGGGGGAATAATCTGTAATTCTTCTCTGACAAATGCCCTCTGGGGTGCAGGGTCATACAGGTAATATATTGTTGCGTCTGCGCCGGGAATTATTTTTTTTATATTATGAACGGATGTTGACCAGATGGGATCTGTCGTCCTGCGCCTGATGTCATTCTCAGCTTCCCCTGGTTGATATAAATATCTTACCTGTTTAGTAAATAAACTTGTGTCTGGTGCCTGTGCTGGGGTTGTCATTGTTTTTGGCTCTGTAATTGTTTTCAATTTAATAGCATCAGCAGGTTTTGGGTGTCCTTCATTGTTCATTGCTTTTATCACATGTGGTAACCTTTGTACCCACTCCGTGTTACGGGTGTCATGCATGAGTTCCTTAGAATACTGGTAACTGAAAAGTCTTTCTGATAACTGTTTGTTAAAGTTCTCTACAATTGCCTGTGATCTGTGCACACCTGGAATGCCGCGTCTGACCAGTACGCCATGCTTAGCAAATAACTGATTAACTGCGCCCTTCAATTCAGATCCGTCATCGACCTGCACTAGTCTGGGGTATCTTAAAGGGCCACGACTATATATTTTTGATAAAGCAGTAGCAACTGTACTGGCTGTTTTGTCAGATATGGGTTCAGCGTCTTTATACCTTGAAGCAATGTCTACAACAGTCAAAGCGTACTTGTATCGTTTCTTTCTTATTGTGTCATGCGGAAGAAACAGGAGGTCCATTTGGTGCGTGTCATTAGGTGTTGTGTTCTCAAAATGAGGTCTCGTTATCTTTCTTGGAGCAGGTAAATATATCTGCCAAATTGCCTGTCTCTGTAACCATTGCTTGACTTGATTGAGTGTTATATCTCCGCCCACAGCGGCATGTAATTTCTGAATAGCGGTTGCTCCTTTATAATACCCTGATGGTGAGTAATATATTTTCGATAGTTTATTTTCGGCTGCCATTTTTTCTAGCAATAAAAACTCCAGTAAAATAAACAAATGTCATTCCCACTAGAACAAAGATTATCTCCCCGTTTCTTTGTTCTGGGCTTGGTTGATAGTAGTCACTTAGTTTCGGTTTCAATATAGACATGTCTTCACCCGTGACTAAAAAATACTCACGGATTGCGTCGTCTGTATTTGAAAACGTATGTTGTGCGTGACCTTCTAGCCTGAGTTTTTCATTGATGAAATCAAGTTTCTCAATTCTATTCTTTTCGTAATCCTGTTCTGCCTGTGCTAATTTTTCTGACGCTTCATTATGACGCTTTATTTCTTCTGCAGATTGTTCTCTACCCATTTTAGAAAAGAGATAATTAGAGCCGCTAAACGCCAGAGCGTTGACCATCGCTCCTCCCACCATAATAGCTATCGTCGCCATATTATTTTTATTTACATAGAAACATTTTCGGGAATAATTCCCTGTTTAACAAGAAGGTCTTTCGTGGCGATTGACGCTGTTACAACTACAATTAGCTTAGCGCTGTCTTCGAAATCGAGTCTACTGAGGTCTGGTGATTTCATTTTGAGTAGATTTTTTCCCAGCATAGAAAACGTTACTGCTAATGCACTGATTACTGCAGAGTGATACACAAGATTCATTAAATTCTTTGAGTCATTCATTTCTTAGGCAAGAAAAAATTAAAATAATAAATTTATTACTGCATATGAAATGGGTCGACAACTTTGGGTATTGTTGGTAATGTGGAGACTTCTGTTTTTGATGATGGAGTGTTTAATTTTTTGGTCACTGTACGAGTCTGTGGCTTGTATTTTTTGTATAATTGGTAAGCTACAAAACCAGATCCGACAACAAATGCGGCAACTACATATTTTGCTGTTTCAGAATTAGACTGGGTTGAAGGTCTTTCACTTTGATGTGGGTGTGACAGGGGTGTTGAAAGTCCTGTCAGTCCTGACGGTCCTGACGGTCCTGACAGTGTTGACGGCGGATCACTTACATGAGCCTTTTCTGTTAGCGCCTGTAGCTGTAACTTTTTCTGCTTGTTCCATTCAGCTAAACGTTTACCTGACTGAACCCTCCCTTCATTTTTAATTTTTGTCACTGCGTGAATCGGAGTCTGGACAGGGTCCGAAACAGGGTTCATCTGTGGGGTCGTTTGGGGGGTCGTCCGTTGGTCGTCCATTTTTATCAACAAAAAAATTTAATTTCGTAAAATCTACATGGCTGCTAGTTACAATTAATGTTACCAGAGGAGCCAGCAAATTACCAAATCTGTAGAATAAAAGGCAAGCTAATTTACCAATTGCACTCATTACAATGGGGTTACTCTCGAGGTCATTTGTGAGATTTTCAATGTCTACAGGGAGAGCGTAACTCACAGCTTTTGAATATAAGCAGACAATTGATTTGCTCAAATCACGGGTCATTAGTGAAGCCATGTGTTGTTCATATTTAAAATGAAGTTTAAATAAATCAGCAGCCGTGAGGGATAGTATATCTTCAGTTGAATAAAGCTTCCCAAGATAAGATTTCGAATGACCAGAAACCACTACTGATAAAAGTCTTTCCCTTTTCGAATCTAAGTCTATGTTTTCTACAGCGCCAATATCATTTAATAATAATATTTCATCTGTGTTCATTTTATAATGCATTTAAAAAAAATAATAATTTATAAACACATTTGTTTCTTTGTCAGTAAACCAGACATGAGTACATTAAGCCCTCACATGTAGAACCGTTTTGTAAATGATCCCCCTCTTTTGAAAAGTAATATGTCCCCCTGTTGATCTTTGACACAACTTAGCGATTTGAAAGGGTGTAGCTATAAAGGCCATAAAGACGGGTGAGAGTCTTTTCAAAATGCGGCTCGTGTCTGAATTGAAAAGGAATGGAATGCGGCCGCGGCGTGAGGCAACACAAAAGGCGATCAACCGTGACACCACCTGGCAGCTCATGCTTACGATAAAATTGTACTGACATGAGTGTCTGTAAGTGTGTGTGTGTGTGTTTGTGTGTGTGTGTGTGTGTGTTTGTGTGTGTGTGTTTGTGTGTGTGTACGTCTGTTTGTTTGTGTGTGTGTACGTCTGTTTGATTGTGTGTTTGTTTGTTTGTTTGTTTGTTTGTTTGTTTGTTTGTGTGTGTGTTTTGTCTGTGCGTCTGTGTGTGTGTGTTAAATATTACTTGTTAGTTTCTTATCAAAACAGTATAACCACCGTCTGATTTTTCGGGAACCAGCCATTGAGTAAATATGAAGTCAATTTCGAAACTCTTCTTGTCACCTCTCAGCAAATAGCCTTTTCAAAGCTGTAGAGCCGGTTTATTCATAGAGTGTTCCCTTACTAAGTTGAATAGCGGCGCCCTACTGTGTCGGCGCGTTGGCTGTTGGCCATTTGCATTTAATGGCAAATCGAACGGGTGAACACATAATTGAAAAAATTATAAATTCCTGTATGAATAGCGACTCAGGTGCGGTGCATACCGATCTGATTCAAAAAATTTTGATCCCGGTTTCAAAAGGCAATCTCGTCCCGACAAGAAAATGCGAATAATTGCTATTTTCAGAACAGGTCTATTCATATCTTACCTGAATTGAAGTGGGGGTCTTTCAAAACCAGTCAAGCGTAGGCATGAGGTGTTTATGTATTATATATAATTGCTTTGGGTTACAAGCACTGGTTTGATCGGGCGTTTTGTCTATGGGGGGGGGGGGGGGAGGGGGGAGGGGATTTGAAGTATTATTAACACTATGACTGAGTTAACCCCTTAAATTCTCAGTCATAGTGTTAATGAAGATTCAGTTCTTTCTTTATATATCTAATTACAGAGAAAAATAAAAGGAATTTGAGAAAAAGGGAAGGCAAGGTCGTGTGCGTTTTTGTGAGCGAATAACATAGAAAAATGAGGGCCAAAGAAGATTCTCTAAAACTCCCATATTCCCCCTCTCTATCAGTGCGGGCTATTCTGTCATTGAGGGCGGACGTATGTGGATAAGCTAGTAGTATTCCAATACTGTGAAACTTAGATTTCAGGTACGTTTTTATATGTATTAGCCACAGCTACTGAGTTAAAGGTAGTCAGTATGCGTTAGTAAGATTTAGTTCGGTTGTGTAGCGTTGGTTTGGGTCATTTATGTCGGTTTGAAATTTGTTGAGACAACCGGTGGTTTTCCTATGTATTTTTTTTTACCGGCCGGATGGGTAACTATTTCTAAGGAATGTGAGGTGTGTATACCCGGTAAATCGTTTATCAAGGTAGTACGTGGTTGTGTTAAGTATAATATTTAGTTCCTATGTACGAACCAATCTATGGCGCGTGCGTCATGTAGTTATGGTCTTTTTCAGTTTAGTGACTGAGTTATGGTGTGTTGCGAATCTAGTCTGTTTTATGAAGCACGAGGGTCTTAATTAACGTGTAGATTTATTTGTATCAGCCAGGTTACGTAATATACCTCATATCCTCCAACATGTGTGTGTTAAGCAAGTATTATAACATTATTGTACAGAGTTCGTGTGCGGAGCAAGAGACGTCACGCCAAGACATATGACGTCAGTCAACAGAGGCTGCCGCTGGAGGAACGTGTCGTTAGGACATTCACCGCTCGGGGAGCAAGAGACGTGGTGCCGAGCCACCAAAGTCAACCCGGCGGCAGAGCCCGGGGCTGCGCTAGAGGAGCGTGTCGTGAGGACGTCCACAGCTCGGGGAGCGTGGGATAGCTTCAGCAACGTGGAACGCAAGGAAACTGCACGCCTAGACGTGGGACTATGCGAACTGTACAGATCGATAACACCAGTGAACATGGTGGAAAATGAAGACTTGTACCTAACCTGGCTTTTGTTACTTTTTGTGTGTGGTAATGAGAGTGAAGTACTAGAGTGGAAAATTGTGAATTTTGTGGAGAGTGTTTTTGTTGTTGTTGTTGTTAATATTATATGTAGGGCCGCAGTGAAAATGATGGTTGGTGTCCATGCTGTAGGAATGCGTCTGACTGCGACTGTCAGTGTTGTTAGCGTGTGTGCCGTTGTGCGCGTGAGTCCGCTGTGCGTGCGACTGTTGAAAGTTAGCGTACGTTACAAGATTAATTTCCGATGCTTACGCTGCTTCAAAGTGATTCATGGCAGTTGGCTCACTAGGCAGTGTCGACAGGGTGAGAGCTGATTTTTATGTTTCCACTTCTGCATGACTTACCAAAATTTAGCCTCAGGGCAGGGCCAGTGGGTAGGTTCTACATCACAGCTGATTCCAGATGTGAAACTGAGGGACAAGATCTATTTGAAGCAAAATGGGCAGCACCACTCAGCGGATATACAGGAGTCAAAATTCAATGAGTGAACGATCTGTCTCTTCAATAGATGAAAGCTTATCGAGTTGGTTGAATCTCTGTGAAGGTAACGTGGTCCTCATCAGCATTTCAACAGGCACTGCTGCTCGTATATCTAAAACGCTTTACAGTAGGAGAAAGTGCATAAGTAGCTTTAAAGAAAGAACGCCTGAAGTCAAGGCCTCCAACAAACGAACCATGGATATAATTGCCTGTTGAGGATCTTTGGAGCTGTGCTGAAAAAGAAAACAACCATTTGCACTGGAGGAATGTCTGCCATTTTGGAAGCTAACAGGTCGCTATTTAGGGCACATGAATGTCAAAGGCCGGTCAGTTGAGAAATCTGAGCTTGAGATAGTACTTTCTCATCCCCTCGGGCCACTTCCATGGGATCTTCATTCAGACGATGGTCGCCTGAGAAAAAGCAGAAACGCTGTTCAGACACAAAAAAAGACTGTCCGCTGGTTGATTCATTGCCTCCCCATTCAGGAGCTATCACAGCTAACTCATCTTTGATAATTTTGACTGTGTGGTCTGGGTCTGGGTGGTCATGTTCATTCTAGTTCAAATAGATCTGTTCCTCATTGAGCCTCATGAGAAATTCATATATGGATTCAGCTTTGAGGTAGAATCTGCCCCTGCCGTGAGGCTAAATTTATCACACACGGTCTGAGTGCACTTGTTTATTCGCGTGAGTTATTCGGATTTAACGTCAAAGGGCAACTAAAGCAATCTCAAGGCGGCGGGGGTACGAGAACCAGATGGGTTCCCGCCTGCTGGCTGAATAGAATAGCTTGACCTTTCCATGGCTCATCCATATTAGTATTCATAGAAGAATAGCTTGTATCAGTCGTGCATGTGTGTCAAGTCCTGAACATTACAGGTGCTTCTGAGTAATAAATGCCCCGAGATGTACGGACATGTGCAGGCTTTAAGGCTACGCTATGAGATTCAAAAGTCAGAGAAAGATCGTGATAAACAGCAGCAGAAGGTGAATAAGACGATGGTGAAATGAATAGACAACCAACCCCCATCCCCCAGGCTCACTGACGACATAGCTGAGGCCAAGCGCGAGCGCCGACAAGCGGAACGCCGCTGGCGCTCATCCGACCTTACCGTTCACAGACAGATCTTCCAAACAACTAGATCCAAAGTCTGCAGAATGATCTCCGACTCCAAACGTAAACACCTTCAAAACAAAATCCTGGAATCAACTTCTTCCAAAACCCTCTACGCTACCATGAACACACTCCTAGGCACTTCTAAAGACTCTCCTCTCCCCAACACACACAGCAAAGAAGAACTCCCGTCCGCTTTTTCCACCTATTTTTCCGACAAAATTCTAACTCTGCGCAACACACTCGACACTCTGCCTTCTCCCCCTTGCCCTCCCGACCTCCCCTTTTCCGGCACCCCCCTCCCGTCCTTCCGCCCCATCTCTCAGGATGAAGTCCTCAAAACCTGCGAACTAGACCCCCTCCCAGCTTCTCTCTACCGGGACGGCCTTCCAAAACTTCTGCCCTTCATTACCGACATCATCAACACATCACTAGAGAACGGCTCCGTCCAAGATATCTTCAAGTCCGCCATCGTCTGTCCTCTCCTCAAGAAACACAACCTTGACCCAAACGAACTCAAAAACTATCGCCCAGTCTCCAATCTCTCTTTCCTGTCCAAGCTTCTTGAGAAAGTTGTTCTCAACCAGCTCAACCTTCACCTCGCCGACAACAACCTCCTCAGTCCCTTTTAGTCTGCCTATCGCAAACATCACAGCACTGAAACAGCCCTTCTACATATCTTAAACGACCTGCTTCTCTCGACCGACTCGGGCAACATCTCCCTTCTTACGCTACTCGACCTCTCTGCCGCCTTCGACACTATAGACCACTCTATCCTCCTCCACCGCCTTCACCACTCCTTTGGCATCACTGACTCTGCTCACTCCTGGTTTCTCTCCTACCTCTCCGACAGACAGCAGTCCGTCACCATCGACGGCGTCTCCTCCAACCCAGTCACGCTCTCCTGCGGAGTTCCACAGGGGTCCGTCCTGGGCCCGGTCCTTTTCACACTCTACACCTCTCTCCTGTACATCATCCAGTCTCACCACATACACCACCACCTCTACGCTGACGACTCACAACTACTAGACAAAGACAAACTCGACAACACTCAGTCACTACTGACTGCTACGAAGACGTGAAAAACTGGATGACAGCAAACAAGCTTAAACTGAACGACGACAAAACGGAAGCCATGCTGGTAGGCACTCGTCAGAAACTTTCCCAGCTCCCTCCCTCTCTCCATCTTCAACTCGACAGCACCCCCATCTCCCTCGGCCAGAAACCTCGGCGTTATCCTCGATTCCTCTCTTTCCATGACCAGCTTCGTCTCCGCCACAGCCCAGGCATGCTATTTCCACCTCCGCCGCATCAGTCAGATCAGAAAATACCTCACCACCGAAGCTGCCACCAAGCTTGCTGTCTCTCTCATCCTATCTCGCATCGACTATTGCAACTCTCTCCTTTCCGGCCTCCCTCACTCCACCACTTTCACTCTCCAGCGCGTTCAGAACAATGCTGCCCGCCTCGTCCTCAGAAAGAAAAAATCCGACCACATCACTCCCCTGCTCAAACTCCTTCACTGGCTTCACATCCCCCTACGCATCCAATACAAGATTCTGTCTCTCTGCTACAAATCCCTGAACAACTGCGCTCCTGCCTATCTCTCAAACTTACTTCACCCCTACACTCCTCCCCGCTCCCTCCCTCTCCGCCTCCACATCTCCCGCACCAAACTCAGCACTTTCGGCCCCCGCTTTTTCTCTGTACACGGTCCATCCACCTGGAACACTCTCACACTCTCTCTCCGTCAGAAACACTCTCTCTCCTCCTTCCAGTCTGCCCTCAAAACTCACCTCTGTCAACAGTTCTAGCACTATATCACCACACCCCCCACCCCAAGCTGACTGTGTAATGTATTTCACTATTTGTGGTACGCGAGTCGTTGCCTAAAGCATGCGCGAGTTGTGAGTGCGCGCTTAGAGTTATAATTATTATAAGATAAGCGCATTATAAATACCATTATTATTTATTATTATTAATAGCAATTGGATTTAGTAAATTTATTTGCTGAAAACATTCAATGGTAGTAAGTCTTCAAGCACTTCTGTTCTTGCTGGTGTACACAGACGTTGAAAGCTGTATGGCAGAGTTATGTTTTGAACGGAAGTGGAGAGGATAGACGCATTTGTTTCTAAAAAACTCAAGACTTTTATGCCAGTTAACGTTTTCTTCGTTCGTGTTGGCCAGAACATCTAACTTGAGCTGAACAATTGTAAACCTGAACTGTTTCATGCAAGCAATGAACAACCAACATCCATGCCAAGCTTACACATACATGCATAGTAAGAATGTGGTTTTTTTTAGGATTGGGGGGGGGGGGGGAGGGAAGGATTGATTGATTGATTGTACATTGCTTAACGTCCCGACAGCAACAAGGCTTTCTCAGGACGTGCCTGCACTGCTTGTGAAAAAAAACTAAACAGAAAATTGAATGTATGTCGCCAGCCGGTCAAATACGTTAAATAAACCTACAACATGGGGCCTAAATAAAGCTAAGACCATTTAGCAACACACATCCAAAGGGGTGGGGGGGGGGGGGGTGGGGGGGGGGAGCCAACATCCATGTCAATCTTACACATGCATGCATAGTAACAATATATGCCAGAACATTTTTTTTGTTGTTGTTGGTGGGGGGTGAGTAGAGATATCGTTAATGTTTATTAGATTTGTTACGGGATATTTTTTTTGTTTTTGGTAGGGGGTGGGTGGTTGGGGGGTGGTTTTATTGATTGATTGTACATTGCTTAACGTCCCGACAGCAACAAGGCTTTCTCAGGACGTGCCTGCACTGCTTGTGAAAAAAAAATAAACAGAAAATTGAATGTATGTCGCCAGCCGGTCAAATACGTTAAATAAACCTACAACATGGGGCATAAATAAAGCTAAGACCATTTAGCAACACACATCCAATATCAAGAGCTACAGGCAGTGCAGACAGTAGGGAGAGTTTTAAAAAGGCAAATACAGGTGAATGGACAAAGGGTAGACAGAAACACATGCCCCAGAATAGAGAGAAAAACCCACCCTGTGGGGCTGACCAGGGTGACCCTAGGAACTAAAAAATACCTAACCCCACCCAAGTCCCCCAGGGCAGACCCGGGTGGGGTGGTTGGGGGGTGGTGGTTTACAGATATTGAGGTATTACAAGAACACGGGTGAACCTCCTTAAAAAAAAAAACAGTGTCAAAATGTTATTGCTTGCCAACAGCTAGTTCAACATCTGATAAATTTAGAATACATTTTCAGTGAAAACACAGTTCTTATGTGGACTTCACCTCGGCCAAACTCGGACTTCCACCAGGATTTGAACCTGGATCTTCCACCAAGACAGTGGACATGTTAGCCAGTTACACTATAGAAGTTTGTGCATCTGGACAGATAGCGCAGTCCACAAAAGAACGTGTATGACCAATCCACACAATAAGTGTGACCATGATCTTTCCAACAGGTCAATGAAATGAGCAAGTGTTCAAGTGTCTAAACATAAGGTTTGGGTTTTGTACCAGTGAAATTAGAGTTGTCTCTGATACATATATTTTTCTCACATTTGTCAACCCTCTGTGATCCCTGATCTTTTGGGAGGTTAACTAAATTATAATGCTTAGAAAAGTGTTAGCATCAGCTGCTTTTATGCCAAATTTGATTGAGAAGTTTGCAAATACTTTGATAAAAACTAGTTTTCACACACTTGCCAACCTCCTGTGACCCTGGACCTTTCCGAGGGGTCATACAGGGTGAGTATAGATTGCTTTACGTCCCGCAAGCGACAAAGGCCTTCTCAGGACGTGCCTGCGCTAAATGAAGAAAAGAACTGCAAGAAGCGCAGACAGGAGGGAGAATTTCAAAAGAAAAATACAGATGAATGGACCAGAAAGACAGAAATACAAACCCCCAAAAGAGTAGAACCCACCTTGCAGGGGTTAGACAAGGTGACCCTAGGAACTAAAAAGTAGACAACCCCACCAGGCCGAGGGGTCATACACATAGAAAGGCGTTATAATCAGGTACCTCTATACCAAGTTTGGGTTGGAAGTTGAAAAATAGTATCCAAGAAAAAAAAAACCACCCAGATATGACATATTTCTCTCTCACACACATGCTCACATTAATGTGCTGTCAGAAAAGCATGCATGTGGCACAGCAGTATATCTTGCATCCTGTATGTTGGTACAGTATATCTTGTATCCTGTATGTAGGTACAGGCAACCTCAATTCAAACAAATTACAGCAAGACTGACATTGTACCATGAAGTTCTAGTTCTCTCACAATTTTTCACCTCTCCTTTCTCTTCCAGGATCTGTGTGTTGTACCAGATGATCATATATTTGATGTCATCAGCAAACGGCCATATGAAGAGTTAACTGACTTTTCAACATGTAAGCACATAAGCATTTTCAGATTTTATAAATCATTTATAATAATGGGCAGTGGGCAGATGTTCACATCTGCACGGGACATAGACGACCCCGCCCTCCACGAGTCCCCTGCTGCCTTGCAGGACTGGCCGCTTGGCTGCGGAAAGGCTAAGGGAGGAAACCCCTGACATCAAAGCCCCCGTGTCTCCGGGGAAGGCTTTTGAGCCAGAGACTAGGACAAGGACAGTCTGATATAAAACCTACGACCCGAGGACCTCGATGCCACCGTCCTAGCGTGCTAGGCCATGGCAGACGAACCAAGGGTTTAAAGGGTGGGGCCAGTACTGCGCACACTGCACTCCACCAAAAAGCTCCACCGCGCAGGCTTTAGGAAACGCCCACGGACCATGACAACGACCTTCCAAGTCCTGTAGCGATGGGCAAGGGGCGAAACGGCAGGTGAAAGATGTCACTGGAAGCCGCAGTCTCAAACCTGCATGCAGGCGGTTCAGGATATTGGTCGCCTGATGTTGACCTGGGGATGACAACGTCACTCGGCACACCCTGAACGACAAAGCAGCCTTCTCTAGGGACAGCACTGCTTGCTCCACATGGAGAGGGGCCTAGAAAAGGTGGCCTAACCAAAGCTCATCCCCTCGTAACCCCAGTTGGCTAGCCGCGGTCAACGGGCATCTTCTCCTGCGGTCAGAAAACAAGAAAAAACAATGGATCCACTTTCATGACGACCACGACCGGACTCAACGTAGCATGCTGGAACATCCGAACCATGCTCGACACAGCAGACAGCGGACGCCCTGAACATCGCTCCGCCCTTATTGCCCATGAATTGCGGAGGTTAAACATCGACATCGCCGCGCTCAGCGAAGTACGCCTCCCGGAGGAAGGCAGCCTCCAAGAACTTGGCGCTGGCTACACCCTCTACTGGTCAGGCAGGCCTGCATCAGAAAGACGGCTCTCAGGCGTGGGCTTCATGGTCAAGATCCCCATTGCGACTAAGTTGGAAAACCTACCAATGGGTCACTCCGACCGCATCATGTCCATGCGTCTCCCACTGAGACACCAGCAATACGTCACCCTTCTCAGTGTGTACTCCCCAACCCTCCTGGCAGAGCCTGCAGAAAAAGACAAGTTCTACTCTGACCTGCGCAGCCTCCTGCAGAGCACCCCCGCAGACGACAAAGTCATCATCCTTGGCGACTTCAACGCCAGAGTGGGCCAAGACTCTGAAGCCTGGAAAGGAGTCCTCGGCAAGCATGGCGTTGGGAACGGCAATGACAATGGCCGCCTGCTGTTGGAGTTCTGTGCAGAACAGCAACTTGTCATCACCAACACTACTTTCCAGCAAAAGGACAGTCGAAAGACCACCTGGATGCATCCTCGCTCCAAGCACTGGCACCTTATCGACTATGTCCTAGTGCGTCAGAGGGACCGCAGTGACGTCCTCCTCACCAGAGTGATGTCCAGCGCAGAGTGCCACACTGACCACCGCCTTGTCCGCTGCAAACTCATGCTCCACCTCAAGCTGAAACCCAAGAAAAGGTGCCCCCTCAAGAAAAAGCTTGATGTCGCCAGCCTTCAGCGTGATGACAAGAAAGCTGCCCTCCAGACAGATTTAGAGCGCATGCTCAAAGACGCAGTTGATCCAGCAGACTCCTCCCCTGAAACACTCTGGGAGCAACTGAAAACTGCTATTGTAAAATCTTCTATGGAAGTCTTGGGCTTTGTTAGAAAGAGGAACAAAGACTGGTTTGACGAAAACGACGTGGAGATCCAGGAACTTCTAGTAAAAAAAAGAGCCGCCCACCAGGCCCACCTAGCCCAGCCTTCCTGCCCTGTGAAGAAATCTGCCTTTCGCCTCATCTGCAGCAGTCTCCAGCTCAAGCTTAGAGAGCTCCAGAACGAGTGGTGGTCGAGACTGGCACAGAGGACCCAGCTTTGCGCTGACAACGGTGACTACAGGGGCTTCTATGAAGCACTGAAAGCAGTGTATGGCCCTAGGCACCTGGTACAAAGTCCCCTGCGAAGCGCCGATGGACAGGCACTCCTCACAGATAATACCTCCATCTTGAACCGCTGGTCAGAATACTTTCAGGACCTCTTCGGCGCTGAGCGCACTGTTCAAGAAACAGTCATCCTCCAAATCCCACAGCTCCCACTAAAGGTTGAATTGGACGAACCGCCCACCGCCGAAGAGACCCTCACAGCCATCCACCAGCTCAAGAGTGGCAAAGCAGCAGGCATTGACGGAATCCCGCCAGAGATCTGGAAACATGGAGGCCCAGCACTGCACAACAAGCTCCATGACCTCTTTCTCTGCTGCTGGGAGAAAGGAACACTACCAAAGGATCTCCGTGATGCAGTCATCATCACCCTGTACAAGAACAAAGGAGAGAAATCTGCCTGCTCTAATTATCGTGGAATTACCCTGCTGTCCATTGCAGGGAAAATTCTCGCAAGGCTGCTCCTGAATCGGCTGGTACCTGCCATCGCTGAAGACCACCTCCCAGAGGGCCAGTGTGGCTTCAGAGCCAACAGGAGTACCACCGACATGGTCTTTGTGCTGAGACAGCTTCAGGAGAAGTGCCGCGAGCAGAACAAAGGGCTGTACGTAACGTTTGTCGACCTAACAAAAGCGTTCGACACTGTGAGCAGGCAAGGCATGTGGCAGATCCTGGAGCGACTTGGCTGTCCCCCAAAGTTCCTAAGCATGATCGTCCAGCTCCACGAGGACCAGCAAGGCCAGGTTAGACTCAACAGTAACCTCTCAGAACCATTCCCCATTATCAACGGCGTGAAACAGGGCTGCGTGCTGGCACCAACCCTCTTCACCATCTTCTTTAGCATGATGTTGAAGCAGGCCACAGTGGACCTCGACGATGACGATGCAGTGTACATCAGGTATCGTCTCGATGGCAACCTGTTCAACCTCAGACGACTGCAGGCCCACACCAAAACCCTAGACCAACTGATTCGTGAGCTGCTCTTTGCTGATGACGCTGCCCTCGTTGCTCACACAGAGAGAGCCTTGCAGCGCATCACGTCCTGCTTTGCAGATGCTGCCCAGCTCTTTGGACTCGAGGTCAGTCTGAAAAAGACAGAGGTCCTTCATCAGCCGGCACCCAAGGTAGAGCATCGCCCTCCCCACATCACCATCGGCGAGTCTGAACTAAAGTCAGTACACCAGTTTACCTACCTTGGCTGCACCATCACGTCAGACGCCAAGCTGGACAAGGAGCTGGACAACAGGTTGGCAAAAGCGAACAGTGCTTTCGGGCGACTATTCAAGCGGGTGTGGCACAATCAACAGCTGAAAAAAGGCACCAAGATCAGCGTGTACAGAGCTGTCGTCCTCACCACCCTGCTGTACGGTTCCGAGTCCTGGACCCTCTACCGCAACCAACTACGACTCCTCGAACGCTTTCACCAGCGCTGCCTGAGTACCATCCTGGGCATTCACTGGAGTGACTATGTCACCAACGTCGAGGTCCTTGAACAGGCAGAAACTATGAGCATCGAGGCTTTGTTGCTGCGGACACAGCTTCGCTGGGCGGGGCACGTCTCCAGGATGGAGGATCATCGCCTACCCAAGATCACTCTGTTCGGCGAGCTTGCCACTGGACACCGAGACAGAGGGGCACCAAAGAAGAGATACAAAGACGGTCTCAAGAAGTCACTTAGTGCCTGCCAAATCGACCACCGCCAGTGGTCTTCGCTTGCTGCGGACCGTGACACCTGGCGCTCCACCATCTACAAGGCAGCCGTCTCCTTTGAGGACTCTCGTAGAGCTAACCTTAAGGACAAACGGCTCAGGAGAAAAAACAGAGTTGCCGTAACTCATAACACTGACCAGACCTTCCCCTGCAGCCACTGCGGTCGAACCTGCCTGTCCCGGATTGGCCTCCGCAGCCACGAAAATGCCTGCAGACGACGTGGGAAAGCCCTATAGAATCTTCGTTCGCGAAGTCAAGCCAAGAGAGAAATCATTTATCCTGGTTGATGTGTTGCATGTACATTTATATTATGCAACAAAACCTCACTTCTGTCTGTGCCTCTCTACTGTACTCTACTTTAAGATGGTTGATTGATTGATTGTACATTGCTTAACATCCCGACAGCAACAAGGCTTTCTCAGGACGTGCCTGCACTGCTTGTGAAAAAGAAAAAACCCCAACTAAACAGAACATTGAATGTATGTCGCCAGCCGGTCAAACACATTAAATAAACCTAACACATGGGGCCTAAATAAAGCTAAGACCATTTAGCAACACACATCCAATATCAAGAGCTACAGGCAGTGCAGACAGTAGGGAGAGTTTAAAAAAGGCAAATACAGGTGAATGGACCTCGGGTAGACAGAAACACATGCCCCAGAATAGAGAGAAAACCCCACCCTGTGGGGCTGACCAGGGTGACCCTGGGAACTAAAAAATACCTAACCCCACCCAAGTCCCCCAGGGCAGACCCGGGTGGGGTTACTTTAAGATGGGGGCATGAGGTTCGTGTGCCTTTAGTTCACTGTGAAATGATGTATCACATGTATAACTGATCCACAAAAACACTGTGAACTTTGTCACCCTGACCTTTCCAACCCACCACTGACGTGATCAAATATTCAAGTGTCTTGATAAAAGCAAAACATTGGCTTTTTGAACCTGTGAAAACATCCCCCCCCCCTCCCCCCCTTTCTAGAGCAGTAAAAGTAAATAGCAATTTGCATGTTAAATCAGCAATGTCTCAGAAAATATGTATTCTGTAAATCTCTTTGTCTCTTCAGCTCAACATGTATTACGGCATCACAAGAAGAATGGTTGAATCATATGTGAGCCTTTGCAAGGAGTGTGCACCAAGACAGCCCCAAAGGAACAAGGATGCTCTGCATCCTATCAAAAGCCAGGATTTCATGGAACGGGGGCAGGTACACTATACTTAACACAGTTGAATAATTACTATTTGTCCGTTTGGCAAATCTTGCTTTCTCCATGTGAATGGTCAACAAGTCATACAATTTTATATTAGAAAGAAAAACAGGCCATTATTAATTGGACCAAAGAGTTTACCCCTTACAGAAAGAGCTGCCACTCCCTCCTTGCCCACGACAATACTAAAGAAAATGTTATTTGTGCCCCTGCATGTTTTTATTTTTGTTCTCAGTGCTTAGTTAGTTATTGGGGTTTAATGCTGAGCAGGCGACTAAGGCCATCTCACGGCGGCTTATGACTGTAACAGATTTTGAGAAAGCAATGTCATGGCATAAGGCTGCAATCAGTGTGACAGTATAATCAAAAACCAAGCGCGCAGTTCAGTCGCAGTTGGACTGTTCCATGCCAAAATCACTGTCCTTTCCAAATCCATGGCTGTTTGTAGCCCTTCAAACATGCACTGGGTTTTAAGGATGCAGACAAAAAGAGAGACGACCTTGTCAAAATACAAAAATATGAATGCATACTTCTGCACTTATAAGCAATAATAATGAATGTTAGGAGAGCTTGGGCAGGGTAGACATTGTGTCTAGTGAAGGGCTGGATTCCTAGGGAATGCAAAGAAGTCGTTTCTAAAGCATTTTCATGGATTCAAAATCACAGTGCATCTGGGTACTTTGACCTCAAGTCATATGCGCTGAATTACATGTCAGTGTAATTTTCACATCACTTTTATCTTGTCAGCACTCAAACCTTGCGTGCGTGTGTCTGTGTGTGTGGCTGACGTTTGTGATATCAAAAACAACTTGTAACCTCTTTTACATCATGAACACTGGCAAGTGGTTACTGAAAAACGGCTGACCAACAAACTTGAATGCTGAAAACTCAAATGTACACGGGCAATGCCCTCAGTTTTAACACTCTCTCCCTCCTCTTTTGAAACGGAACATCTGTTTATTATTAAAATAATAACTGAAATAAAATTAAAGGCTTAAATAGTGTGCACACACTTGGTTCACAGTAACGGAGGAGAAATCGCTGTGAATGTACACAAAACAGTACACGCCTTTGTTGGCATTCCAAGCTGTAAACACCTGCGTAGTGGCGCGTCGATAGGCTCGCTGCCCTGCTAGCACAGTCAGGAAGGCATGGAGTGGCCGTTCTCCCCTTCCTGCAGTAGCTTGGCCAGCTGGCTTCAATTTCGCAACTAAGGCCAGATAAGAAGTGCTCTCTCTGTAAGGGCTAAACACTTTTATTGAACTTCTTGCACAAAAATTTGTAACTTTTCTCTCTCTCTGTTTCACTTGGACCTCATTGACAGGCCCCAAAACTGGGAGTTGATGGTGAAAACCAGTACATCGCCCAATACATGAATCATTTTACCAAATTTCACATCATATGGCCAATGAAAAGTAAATCTGCTAAGGAGCTTGCACTAGGACATCAGTAAGTCACTCCAACGGTCTCCAAGTACCAAGGTTGTAATGTGGTAGTAATAAAGCTGAATTATATATATAAATGCTCTTGGTATGCTGTATGTCACTGACAATGCCTCAGGAAAGCATTACTCATGAATACAGTGTGCAGACACGGCACAGTCATACCAAAAATCACCTGGACATGGAATTTGGTGTGGCGTGGACTGGACACAAAAAGCGCTCGGGCGACCACATTTGTTGTCATATGTGTACAACTGCAACCAAAGAATGGTATAGCACAAAAGTGGAGTGCTCATATACTATCATTTCTGAGACTTCTGCAATTGTTATAATCACAGTCACTGAGCATGGGGGCGTCTATAAATTAAACAGCTGCAGAAAGGACAGAGGCTAGGTCTGTCTGCAAAATGATATTTGTATACTCCACTTCTACGTTTATCAGCAAAATCTTTCACACATGCTCAATGGTATGCTTCAAGTTGTTATGCTTGCATCAGGCAAAATTTTAAAAAAGCAAGAAATGCTCACAGGTATGACCAATCTACATGTGTGACTGTCACGACACGCCTGACGGAGTCAGGGCGCCGTGGACAATGTAAGCGCTAACCGCTCGAGAAGCCCACCCACTCTAAATAAATCACACAACGCCAGTGATAAACAACAAACAAATCTTTTATTACCTACTCTTACTCTAACCCCCACCCCAACCCGCTAACGCCCCACACCCTCACACATGCACTCATATAACGTATTAACACAAAAAAAGATTAACAGATAACAAAGACTAACAGATAAAAATGGCTAATAGGTGAAAATGACTAACAGGTGAAACTGACTAACAGGTGAAAATCGGCAATGGCTATACAAGGCGGGTACTTTGTCTCTGTACAGTGTCCTCTGTCCCACACTAGACAGGGTGGCTCGCAACGTAAGAGTACTCCCTACACCGCAGAGCGCCGTAGCCGCGCTTGCCCACGCACGCCTGTGACCGACGCGCAGAACGTAGAATCAGCCCGCTGTAGCCCAACGTCAAAGTGCTTGTCCAACAGGACTGGCTAGCGAAGGCGTTCCGACTCCCGATGATGCTTCACCGTTGGTCATGGAAGATGAAGAGATCGACGAACGACGAAATCTTCGAAGCCAGTGCACTGGAAAAGGGCGCATTGTCAGTCAAAGTGCCAACACAGTTAATTCTGGCCTAACACGCACCTACTCACAAACCACGTGAGTTGTGTCTCGTCTCACCCTAATACCCGCCTTGGCCATATTAAATATACAATCATGGATAAAAAAGATTCCTATGTACATTCCACATTTACCAGGTCTGCACTAGGCGGGGAAGTGGCGCAGTGGTTAAGGCGTCTGCCTCCAATGCCAAAGGTGCAAGGTTCGATACCGGGTTCCGGCGTTGGATTTTTCTCCTCTGGTGTCACCGTCTGGGCAGTGGGCAGATGTTCACATCTGCACGGGACATAGACGACCCCGGCCCCCACGAGTCCCCTGCTGCCTTGCAGGCCTGGCCGCTTGGCTGCGGAAAGGCTAAGGGAGGAAACCCCTGACATCAAAGCCCCCGTGTCTCCGGGGAAGGCTTTTGAGCCAGAGACTAAGACAAGGACAGTCTGATATAAAACCTACGACCCGAGGACCTCGATGCCACCGTCCCAGCTTGCTAGGCCATGGCAAACGAACCAAGGGTTTAAAGGGTGGGGCCAGTACTGCGCACACTGCACTCCACCAAAAAGCTCCACCGCGCAGGCTTTAGGAAACGCCCACGGACTATGACACTGAACTTTCCAAGTCCTGTAGCGATGGGCTAGGGGCAAAACGGCAGGTGAAAGATGTCACTGGAAGCCGCAGTCTCAAACCTGCATGCAGGCGGTTCAGGATATTGGTCGCCTGATGTTGACCTGGGGATGACAACGTCACTCGGCACACCCTGAACGACCAAGCAGCCTTCTCTAGGGACAGCACTGCTTGCTCCACACGGAGAGGGGCCTAGCAAAGGTGGCCTAACCAAAGCTCATCCCCTCGTAACCCCAGTTGGCTAGCCGCGGTCAACGGGCATCTTCTCATGCAGTCAGAAAACAAGAAAAAACAATGGATCCACTCTCATGACGACCACGACCGGACTCAACGTAGCATGCTGGAACATCCGAACCATGCTCGACACAGCAGACAGCGGACGCCCTGAACGTCGCTCCGCCCTCATTGCCCATGAATTGCGGAGGTTAAACATCGACATCGCCGCGCTCAGCGAAGTACGCCTTCCGGAGGAAGGCAGCCTCCAAGAACTTGGCGCTGGCTACACCCTCTACTGGTCAGGCAGGCCTGCATCAGAAAGACGGCTCTCAGGCGTGGGCTTCATGGTGAAGACCCCCATTGCGACTAAGTTGGAAAACCTACCAACGGGTCACTCCGACCGCATCATGTCCATGCGCCTCCCACTGAGACACCAGCAATACGTCACCCTTCTCAGTGTGTACTCCCCAACCCTCCTGGCAGAGCCTGCAGAAAAAGACAAGTTCTACTCTGACCTGCGCAGCCTCCTGCAGAGCACCCCTGCAGACGACAAAGTCATCATCCTTGGCGACTTCAACGCCAGAGTGGGCCAAGACTCTGAAGCCTGGAAAGGAGTCCTCGGCAAGCATGGCGTTGGGAACTGCAATGACAATGGTCGCCTACTGTTGGAGCTCTGTGCAGAGCAACAACTTGTCATCACCAACACTACTTTCCAGCAAAAGGACAGTCAAAAGACCACCTGGATGCATCCTCGCTCCAAGCACTGGCACCTTATCGACTATGTCCTAGTGCGTCAGAGGGACCGCAGTGACGTCCTCCTCACCAGAGTGATGCCCAGCGCAGAGTGCCACACTGACCACCGCCTTGTTCGCTGCAAACTCAGGCTCCACCTCAAGCTGAAACCCAAGAAAGGGGGCCCTCCCAAGAAAAAGCTTGATGTTGCCAGCCTTCAGCGTGACGACAAGAAAGCTGCCCTTCAGGCCGATTTACAGCGCATGCTCAAAGACACAGTTGATCCAGCAGACTCCTCCCCTGAAACACTCTGGGAACAACTGAAAACTGCTATTGTAAAATCCTCTGTGGAAGTCTTGGGCTTTGCTAGAAAGAGGAACAAAGATTGGTTTGACGAAAACGACGTAGAGATCCAGGAACTTCTAGCAAAAAAAAGAGCCGCCCACCAGGCCCACCTAGCCCAACCTTCCTGCCCTGTGAAGAAGTCTGCCTTCCGCCTCATCTGCAGCAGTCTCCAGCTCAAGCTTAGAGAGCTCCAGAACGAGTGGTGGTCCAGACTCGCACAGAGGACCCAGCTCTGCGCTGACAACGGTGACTACAGGGGCTTCTACGAAGCACTGAAAGCAGTGTATGGCCCTAGGCACCTGGTACAAAGTCCCCTGCGAAGCGCTGATGGACAGGCACTCCTCACAGATAATACTTCCATCTTGAACCGCTGGTCGGAATACTTTCAGGACCTCTTCTGCGCTGAACGCACTGTTCAAGAAACAGTCATCCTCCAAATCCCACACCTTCCATTAAAGGTTGAATTGGACGAACCGCCCACCGCCGAAGAGACCCTCACAGCCATCCACCAGCTCAAGAGTGGCAAAGCAGCAGGCATTGACGGAATCCCGCCAGAGATCTGGAAACATGGAGGCCCAGCACTGCACAACAAGCTCCACGACCTCTTTCTCTGCTGCTGGGAAAAAGGAACACTACCAAAGGATCTCCGTGATGCAGTCATCATCACCCTGTACAAGAACAAAGGAGAGAAGTCTGCCTGCTCTAATTATCGTGGAATTACCCTGCTGTCCATTGCCGGGAAAATTCTCGCAAGGTTGCTCCTGAATCGGCTGGTATCTGCCATCGCTGAAGACCACCTCCCAGAGGGCCAGTGTGGCTTCAGAGCCAACAGGAGTACCACCGACATGGTCTTTGTGCTGAGACAGCTTCAGGAGAAGTGCCGCGAGCAGAACAAAGGGCTGTACGTAACGTTTGTCGACCTAACAAAAGCGTTTGACACTGTGAGCAGGCAAGGTATGTGGCAGATCCTGGAGCGACTAGGTTGTCCCCCAAAGTTCCTCAACATGATCGTCCAGCTCCACGAGGACCAGCAAGGCCAGGTCAGACCTCTCAGAACCATTCCCCATTCACAACGGCGTGAAGCAAGGCTGCGTGCTGGCACCGACCCTCTTCACCATCTTCTTCAGCATGATGTTGAAGCAGGCCACAGTGGACCTCGACGATGACGACGCAGTGTACATCAGGTATCATCTCGATGGCAGCCTGTTCAACCTCAGACGACTGCAGGCCCACACGAAAACCCTAGACCAACTGATTCGTGAGCTGCTCTTCGCTGATGACGCTGCCCTCGTTGCACACACAGAGAGAGCCTTGCAGCGCATTACGTCCTGCTTTGCAGATGCTGCCCAGCTCTTTGGACTTGAGGTAAGTCTGAAAAAGACAGAGGTCCTTCACCAGCCGGCACCCAAGGAAGAGCATCGCCCTCCCCACATCACCATTGGCGAGTCCGAACTGAAGTCTGTACACCATTTTACCTACCTTGGCTGCATCATCACGTCAGACGCCAAGCTGGACAAGGAGCTTGACAACAGGCTGGCAAAAGCGAACAGTGCTTTCGGGCGACTATTCAAGCGGGTGTGGCACAATCAACAGCTGAAAAAAGGCACCAAGATCAGCGTGTACAGAGCTGTCGTCCTCACCACCCTGCTGTACGGTTCCGAGTCCTGGGCCCTCTACCGCAGCCAACTACGACTCCTCGAACGCTTTCACCAGCGCTGCCTGCGTACCATCCTCAGCATTCACTGGAGTGACTATGTCACCAACGTCGAGGTCCTTGAACAGGCGGAAACTGTGAGCATCGAGGCTTTGCTGCTGTGGACACAGCTTCGTTGGGCGGGGCACGTCTCCAGGATGGAGGATCATCGCCTACCCAAGATCACTCTGTTCGGCGAGCTCGCCACTGGACACCGAGACAGAGGGGCACCAAAGAAGAGATACAAAGACGGTCTCAAGAAGCCGCTTAGTGCCTGCCAAATCGACCACCGCCAGTGGTCTTCGCTTGCTGCGGACCGTGACACCTGGCGCTCCACCATTCACAAGGCAGCCGTCTCCTTTGAGGACTCTCGCAGAGCTAACCTTAAGGACAAGCGGCTTAGAAGAAAAAACAGAGTTGTCGTAACTCAGAACCCTGACCAGGCCTTCCCCTGCAGCCACTGCGGTCGAACCTGCCTGTCCCGGATTGGCCTCCGCAGCCACGAAAATGCCTGCAGACGACGTGGGCAAGCCCTATAGAATCTTCGTTCGCGAAGTCAAGCCAAGAGAGAGAGGTCTGCACTATTCCATTACACTAACATTAAACTAGCACAACCCCTTTTGTATAATAACATTACCACTGCTAAAACCAACATTATCAAAATATCCACCTGTGATATCAAATAATCACCAGCAACCACCCCACGTGACAATCTCATTACATTACATCTAGGACGTAATACAAATATATTTGAAAGGATACCCACTTTAATTCATTTTAACAACATGGCCCTTTAAATATGCCCACTCGGCGACAGCCGAACATAACCAACTAAATCCGACACCCACCACATTACAACCCAACCTAAAAAACATGGTTAAAGACTCGATTAAAACATCACTAAAAAACTAGACGAACATACCCTTCCGAACCTATGTACACATTCACACACCCGAGAGCACAGCAGCTAACTGGGAAAAATGGCATGAATTTACCTGTCACTGGTGAGTCCTCCGGCAGGACGAGACAAACAAGACGAAGACGAACCGGAGGGGTCTTCTGTTGAGTAGCAGCCGTGGTCACAAGTCTCTCGGACACCCACACCCAGGAACACTGGCCGTGGTCTTGCAGGGAGGGTAACACAACCCTCACACAGCTTGTCAAGGGCTCCAAACGAGGCTGCACCCTGACCCACTCTCACTTCGCTAGCTAACTCCGCTGACTGACTGTAATATCCCTCTGCTACCTCGCAGTTTAACTTTACTCTGAACACTCCTCGGTTAACGCTACCCGGCGAAAGCGTGCAACCGCTGTACTCGCTCACTGTTAAGCTTGCTGCACGGGCTTTACGATTACGCTCACACTACATTTATTAACTTCCCTAAACTAAGGCTATCTACAGAATTCGGCGACCTACATTTATCAACAAAAAAAACGACTTGGCAAAAAAATAAAACAACATGTCACATCCGTTACGTGACAGTGACCTTTGTGGCAATAAGGGGTGGCATGTGCAAAATCCATGTTTACACACCTTTTCCGACCTATTGTGACCCTTGACCTTTCCATGGCTCATCCATATTAGTATTCATAGATAGGTCTCACCATCAGTTATCTCTATACCGTGGTTGGATTTGAAGTTGTGAATAGTATTTGTGAAAAAATTCTTTTGTCAAAATAATGCTATTTAAAAAAAAAAAAAACTATTTCCTGAGCTCTTGTGACCCTTAACCATTCAGAGGGATCAACCAAATTAGTATGCATAGAAAGTTCTTACCATCAGGTATCTTTGTACCAAGTTTGGATTTGAAGTTATCAATAGTATTTGAGAAAAAAAATAATTATGTCAAAACATAGCTATTTTTTAAAAACTATTTCCTGATCCCCTGTGACCTTGATCTTTGTGAGAGGTCACTCAAACTGGTATGTTTAGAAAGGTCTTGCCACAAAGTATCCTTGGGCCAAGTTTGAAGACTGTGGCTTGAATAGTCGCCAAGAAAATGCCAACGTTAAAGTTTACCATGGCCGAGATACAACAGACGGATGACCACTGGCCCAGAACATTCTTTTGTTTTGCACGCGAGCCAAAAATTAAAGACCCATTACCCATAAATCCGCAAATGTCAACACAGCCATTGGTGTGTCTGAAGCTGCTGCTTGTATAAATATAGTTGTATTCATGGAACGGAGCAGTCATTGTCAAATTACTCGATATTTTGATGTGTGCCTGCACTGTACCTGTTGCTGCGTGGGCTCATGAGAGTAAGTGCCTTCGGATGTGAAGTGCGCCTTGTGTTTGGGTCTTGAAATATTCATTTTTCTTTAAAAGGTATTTTTTCGAAAAATACTTACCGATGACATGACTGAATGGAAGTGTCTACTACTTACTCATTCTAGCCTAAGAGCCAGTTGTGTAAAAACACAACCCGGGAGGCACTCGGGGAACCCTGAGGGGACCAAGAGTTGTCTCCCTATACCCACCACCCGGAAGCCGGGTACCCATAATCCCTCAGTCAGGATACTTAGCGCACCAGCGGCAAGCGGGGCAGGTGGGAGGGTCGTTTGAGTCATGTCATCGGTAAGTATTTTTCGAAAAAAATACCTTTTAAAGAAAAATGAATTTGTTTCTTCAAAAACATTACCGATGACATGACTGAATGGAAGAATTGCGAAGAGGAGGTGGGTGCCGCGCTCCAGCACACCTTAGGGCCCAATGGCCGTCCTCCCTAACGCAAACTCCCGACGACCCTAGGTAGGTGAATACCTACGGCGCTGAGGCGCCCGGAGGGAGTTGTGCCCCCCGCAAAACGCCCCCAGCAGAGCGAGGAGTCTCGCTGGCCTGGCAGAACTCTGCGATTGCGGCGGGCGAAGTCATCCCGCCCGCCAGCCTCCAGTAGCCACGAAGTGTAGGACCGAACAGTCCCTGACGAATGTGACGTTCGAGGCCATGCAAGTGCCTTGATAACGTAACTGTAGCCTCTAACCTCCCTGAGGGAGGGGTCCTGTAATTCCGAACGTATGACTGAGCTGAGCCAGGAAGAACGTCCGGCATGTAGCGTCAGCGGTGCCAGAACCGGCAAGAGGCGAGCACGTCCGTAGCGAACGGCTATGTCGTAGGCACACGTGAGGCTTGTACAGGTATTGCTACGTGGTCTCCTGGTGGCATAGCGCCCCGTAAGCGGGCGCAAGGTGAACCCGTGGACCAAAAGCGCGACGGTCCAGGTAAGGTATGGTCCGAGAGGAGCTGTACGTAAGTGTTCCCTCGAACTGTAGGCAGACTGGGCGAGTCGTAGCTCCTGAAGCTCGTTAACCAATCCACCATGGCAACATCCCTCAGGCGCCGTATGGCGGCAAGGGCAAGACGTAGCATGCGATGACTCCTCACCCGGGGAGTCGACAGGAGGCTCCGGACGAGCGTGTGTAAGTCTCTCCGAACCGGGCTCCGAGGAGAGGCGGGTTATCTGCCGGCAAGTGGCCCCCAGCAGGATCCCGGCGGCTTACTTGGAGACGAGTGGGTACCGAGATTGGACGTGGGACGTCGCCCAGCGCGACTCCCTGAACTGGGCTCTGTGAGGCGAGTTCTCTGCTTCTCAAAGCTGTGTCCGGGCTCGCTCCGTCCGGGTAGCGGCCTCGGTCAAAACCCCACCCTGTGCCCTAGTCCACTGAAATCGTTGTGGAGACCCTCCACAGGTTGATCCTAGTCTCATGCGCCGATCCTCCGAAGGTGTCCTGGTGCATTCCGTGTGTAGCCACTGTTCCCACCGGGGAAGACTGGCCCAGATCTACCGTCGGTCCAGGTAGCGACACGCACGGAGGGAGTTGAAGTTCTTTCCCCAAGCACCAGGGTAGGGGTTACGCACTGGTCAGAGGATCGCCAGCTGCCCTGATCCTGGAAGTACACCTCCGCTGTCGCGTTGCCGGAGAGGAGAAGCTCCTGTGACCTATCCTTTCTCCCACGAGCAGAAGAAGGCCTAGTAGTCCGCGTCGGATCCAAGCGAAGCACGCTCTTGTCCGCGAAGCCCGAAGGTCGGAGGGTTGGACCTCGAGAAGAATCACGGAAGTAGGAAGCGTAGCTTGAGCAGCCGGGCTTAGAGACGACCAAGGTGCGTAGATCCGACTCCGTGTAGTGGCTAGGTCCTCCGCCACGAGCACAGCCAAGCGGTACCACCTGTCCGAAGACTGGCACCCCCCGGGTGCCCAAGGAAACTTGTCGAGACGGCTAGACGGCAGGGAGCAGGGGCTGCGCCTTGGTTCCCCGGTGTCCACGATGGATGAGAACCCCCATTGAGTCAGCTGGCGATGCCGGGCAAACTTCCGCAGAAGGGCGGCGGCGATGAGCTTGGAAATCCCGTCCAGCGCCGGCCGAGTGTCCATCCGCGCAGCACAGGACTGCCGGAACCGCAGCACTGGAAGCCGAAGAAGAGGGAGAGGAGAACGGCTGAGAACGTCCGAGCAACCAGTCCGAGGGGTCGCCAGCCGTCACCCTCAGGGTGTCGAAGTCCCGCTGACTGGAACCGGCGACCGAGGAGGGCTCCGAGGGAAGGAATCCCACTGACGGCGAACCCCAGAGGTCGAAGACTCCCTCCGAAGGGGAGAGCGAAGACGGAGCGACGCGGCGAGGGTCTCCTGAGAGCCGAAGGCGGGTCCCGACGAGGAGAACGGCTGCGACGAGGAGGAACGGAACGGAGAGGACGAGGGAAGGGGGAGTGGCCGGTCGATGGGAAAAGGAACGGGACGAAAGGGAGTCCGAACGAGATGGGGAACGCGAAGAAGGCGAAACCCGTCTGAGTCGAGGGAGACCTGATCCGTCAAACGCTGAGAGGAGAAGGTCCTCCTGCGCTCTTGCGAAGCAGAGCGGTAACGGTGAGTAGAATCCCGGCGCCTACGATCTTCGCCAACAGGAGGCTCCGTAGGAGTGCGTGTCAGTCTCTGCGAACCAGGCTCTTGGGAGAGGCGGGTTGCTTGCCGGCAAGGGGACCCCTGCGGCCAGAGACGAGTGGGGAATGAACCAGGGTCTTGGAAGAGGCGGATTTCTGGGCACTAACCGTTGAAACTCAGTGCGCCTACCGTGTCGGATCATGTTGGCCTCGCACATCCCGTGCTGGGGGCACAGCGAAAGGCGTCCCGGTAATCTCCCCGGGGTGTAGGGGGCTCTGGATAGAGGTAGCACCTTTGCTGTTCGGCAGCTGCGTCCTACATAGGACGGACGGGCATCACTGGTCCTCATCCATCTCCTTAATCTCTCACGCGCTGGCTCCAAGCGCCACACCCTGGCTAACCACCTCGGCTGGTGGGCGAAACCACGTGAGGGGGTGGTGTTCACATTGCACCACTAGGCGGATGAGCTGTTTCTGACAGCCAACGGCTAGAGGAACGGAGGAGATCTGGTTGGATCCAACGGCCAAATGTGGGGGAGTAAACCTTTCCAATCAGGAGTGGAGCCCCGAAGGCAGACAGTTGCCTGTATTCACGCACTGTTCCGGCAGCACCTGCAGCCAACTGGTGCCAAACGTACTGCTTTGCATTCCTTTGGCTACATCAGCGAGGCCGAGAGGGGAACCTTGACGACTGGGCACCCCAGGATCTCCATACCCTTCGCCCAGGCTTGCGCCCTGGAGAGGTCACTCCAGTGACTGACCCAGCAAGCGCATACCCATGGTCTTCCGAGACAGGATGCCAACAATCTCCCAGCCCCCCGAGCGGGAAGGTCCTCCTATGATCTTGTGAGGGAGAGCGATAACGTCGCGTAGAATCCCTGTGTCTACGCTCTTCACAACCAGGAGGCTCCGGGCGAGTGCGTGTATGTCTCTGTGAACCAGGCTCTTGGGAGAGGCGGGTTTCTTGCCGGCCAGGGGACCCCCAGCGGAATCCCGGCGGCTTCCTGAGAGACGAGTGGGGAACGACGGTGGAGGAGGGACGCCACGAGCGTCCCACCAAACCAGGCTCTTGGGAGAGGCGGGTTATTTCCACCAGCTGTGTCCGGGCGCGCTCTCTAACGGAGGCGGTCTTGACGGTCGAACTCCCACTTTGTGCACTAATCCCTCGATTACTCAGTGGCGTTTTCTGTGTCGGATCCAGTTGGTCTCGCACGTCCGGTGTCAGGGGCACAGCGGAAGGCGTCTCGGCAATCTTCAAGTACCCGCGAGGGGAGGAGGCTCCCTCCTATAAGTTCCAGAGATTAGACCATCGCAGCTCTGGCCAGGTAGCACAGACATCACCAGTGTGGTCGGAAGCACACCCAGCGTACAGGAGACAGACTGTATGGATATCCGATGGCCACTGGAAGCCTCCGCATCGTTTGCAGGTCACCAGTAGGCCCATGCAACACACCAAACCTGAGGTGGCCTGGAACTGTGTCGATAGTAGTCTCCCCTTCCTTGGAGGCGAGCATCCTTACTAGAGTCCCTGGACGTGCACGTGAATGTCTCTGAGCCGGGCTCCGAGGGAGGCGGGCTTTCCTGCCGGTAAGGGGGACCCCCAGCGGGATCCCATGGACTTTCTTGGAGACAAGTGGGACCGATAGTGGACATGGCTTCATAGAAGGCTTCGTCCGGGCGTGCTCCCTCCTGGAAGCGGCCTCATCGATCCAGGCCCACTACGTGCACTAGTCCACTGAATCCGGTGTGTAGCTTCCCACAGGGACGTCCTGGTCTCAAGCGACCGGTGCCAAGGAGACGTTGGATGGCGTATCCACATCCTGCGCCTAGGAGACCCGACCTAGTGGTTGTCCGACGGCCACCGGCACATCTGCCTTGCGTGAAGGACGTCAGCATGCCCCTCATCGGGGCGGAACGGGATCCTTCAAGCACCAACAGCATAGGTCGCTCCCGCCTGCAGACGCTTCAATGCTGCCATCTGCGCTGCTGAGGCCAGGTGACACAATCATTCCAATGTGGTAGGAGGCACCTCCAGTGTCGGAAGACAGGCCTAGTCCCAAATGGGCGCTGCCTGGACCTGAAGAACACACCTACCAGGAGCAGCCGGGCTGGTGCTTACAGCCGAGACGCTGCTTGTCCTCTCCAGGTGGTAGTGTACTGCAACGTCCTAAGAAGTCGGACGTGTGCCTAATTGCCATACCGAGCGGGCCTTGCCAGAGGCTGTTCATGTGCGCTCCCCCTGGCAGCGGCCTCCACAATCCACGCTCGCGCACTAGTCGTGACATTCGGTGTGGCTTCTTCATGTCAGTCCGTTGTCGTGCGGAAACCCGCGGTGTCCGGGAGGCGCCTAAACCGGTGCCGATCGCTTGCAACGCAAGCATGGCCCGCGGGGCAGTGGCGAAAGACCCCTGGGGGCTGAACTAGCCACTGTCATCTGTGTGAATGGGTAGCACATCCCTGCAACAGACAACACACCCGAAGGCCTGCGGGCGAGTCCTGTGGGACTAAGCCACGAAAGGTAGCCTTCGTAACAACCAAACACACAAGCACCAAAGCGGGGTAACAGACTGTCAAGCCTGCCCGCCAGCAGTGTAGTAAGAAGGTCGACTCACTGCCATCAAGCACTAAGGTGAGCAACCAACATATGTAGCAAAAGTCAAACATGTCATGACAGAAGCGAGGTACCAAACTGCACGCCTACAACTAGCCGTGCAGTAAGCAAGTAGGCCCACTGCCGCCAAGCGCTAAGGCGAGGGAACAACATATGTACACAAAAGACGAATACGTCATGATGGAAGCGAGGTACCAAACTGCACGTCTGCAATCTAGCAGTGCAGTAACGAGGTAGCTTCACCGCCGTCAAGTGCTAAGGTGAGCAACAACATATGTACCAACCCCTGTCATAAAAGGAGTCAGGCCCCAACAACATTGCTAAGGGTGACCGTGTGTGGAAAACAACACCGGCCGCATGCTGCACCAATCAATACGCAATGACAACCAAGACAAGAAAAACATCCGGGGCAGTAAATCACCACTTTATGTGGACATGTCACGAGGGGCCCGCCCAGCCAAGGAGCGTAAACCCCCAAGCTGCCCGCCGGAACGTATATCCACTCTCTAAGGTACGTGAGCACTTGTCCACAGCGTATGCCTGCATACGCGCGTGCGCTTAAATTCATCACCCGTATCCATACCAACATCCCGCAAGGGAAAACAGCTAATCAGGCCATGGAGTAAAAGAATTCTCCACACCCAAGGTACAAATGCGTAGGAACTTAGCTACGATTCACCGAAGGTGAGTGGGAGCACGATTACAGTGAGAAGAAGACGAAAAAGTTCGTACCTGCACAAACCAGTGCCCAGCCCGGGAACCGGCCGAGGGTCAACCCCGCTACCTTACCTCTCCGCCGAAGGGGAACGGGGGGAGACGTCCAAAAACCCGCCTGGCACGACCGGCGAAGCTCACCGGACAGCTCACCAGCGGTCGAAGCGTAGGCGCTACGCAGTGGGGACGAGAAAGCCACGCAGCAGCACAGGCAGGGCCGACGAAACGATCCTATCTCCCGCTCTTCATTCCAACAGCAAGTCCGAAACCCGAGAACCGGTCGAAAAACCAAAGTCCGTAGGCTAGAGCAGAGCGCAAGACGACCGAATCGTGCGCCTAAGTAGACTAGACTGAGGGATTATGGGTACCCGGCTTCCGGGTGGTGGGTATAGGGAGACAACTCTTGGTCCCCTCGGGGTTCCCCGAGTGCCTCCCGGGTTGTGTTTTTACACAACTGGCTCTTAGGCTAGAATGAGTAAGTAGTAGACACTTCCATTCAGTCATGTCATCGGTAATGTTTTTGAAGAAACAAATACACCTCCATTCAGTTCCAGCACAGCAGCAGCCAACCTTGCCCAGCATGAGGCATAATTCTCATGAGCCCTTGCAGCTGCCTGGACCTTTGAGAATCTCTGTCTCTTGCTGAATCTACTTGCAATCTACCTGTATATACACACATGAAACAAATTGCAGGAAACAAAAATTACACAATACATGTGATGTTACATACTTTTCATATTGACTTCTCAGACCATACTTTTAGTTCAGACACTTCATGGTAACAAATGAAGTCAAACTTAGATTTCATACAGTCTCAGGGACTTGTTGAACGTGGCAACCGAACAGTGGAAGAGTGCCTCATCCATTTTGCTGAGGGAAAAGGAGGATGGGCTAATGCACTGCCACATTTTCAGCAGAAATATTTCTATTCATTTTTTAAATCAAAACCATCTCACTTTATCCTCCATTCTATAGACTATGACATGTAATCAGTCAGGCTGGTCTTAGTAAAAACACCACCCAAACAAAAAGACCTCTCAAATGTCTTTGAAAGTCAAAAGTGAAACCTCTGTCTGTACCTTTCTTTAAAACAAAAAGAAGCAGTAAGCTTTCATTTTGACAGCTCCGATTTAAAGTACAACGTTACCCAAGGGTAGAAACTTTTTTTTTATATGTAATGACTTTGTGTGCAGTTGTGCTGAATATGTCTTCACCTGGGACCACCCCATAATAGGCCGTGTTTGGCCAAAAGAATGTATCAACGTATCGACCAGATATTGGTCATGCAGGCCTTCTCTTGAATGGACACGAAAGACAAATAATCTTGCGCACTTCTGGGTATGTCGGAGCATTAGACTTACAGTTGGCAACAACGAAACAAGATGAGAATTTCATCCCAAAGTCTATCGTATTGTTTTGAGCTTACATGCAATTTTCCTTTAGGAACTTACACACTTGTTTCTATTTTAATCTTATCCTTCTGATAGATTAGGTACAGGCAGCCCCTAAAATACACAAATCCCTTGCAAATATGATATCAAGAAAAGAAGGTATTATTAAAGTTCAAGCAAAAATAAGAACAACCAAAAAAACAGCAAGTGTCTAGCTCAAATAGTTTCAGAGATATAAGGAAAAGAATTTTGCAAAAAATTGTCACGTCCGAGGCTGTTTTTGGGAAATTGCACGGCAAGCAAACTTTGACAATCCACAATTTCTTCAGATCTATTCTAAATTGGCTAAAAATCTGAGATTTTGTTTAAAGTATTGGTCAGTGTAAGCTCAATTTTTTTGGGTGTGATGGTAATAGTGGTTTTTGAATGCCAGTTAGCCGAAGATGCCTCTCCAGCTAAAATCGGCTTGCGGCAAAAACAAGAATAATTTCAAAATAACACAACTTTCACATTTCTTGTCCAATTTTAACATTTTTAAGTATTCTGTTAATATCTTTCAAAATGCTTTCGTTTGACATCCTACAACACGCTGATATGACAGCGTTTAGTGTTTTAGTTTTAACCCCCCCCCCCCCCCCCCCCAAGCCATTTCTTAACTGTCAGATAGGTTAGGTTTCCCCGTTTGTGCTATTCTGCACAGGATCTGAAAACACTCATCCCCTGAAATTGAAAACAAATGCCATTACGTATTTTTTACTAAGTCACAGTTGCCGGACCACGAGTAAAAATGGTATTTAATGCTTTAATCCTTCAGAAATGTGCCCGTAGCTCACCACTCGCCTCTGCTTTGCGTAGCAGCCGACGCATAGCCCAGAACCATAACTTTACCGGAAGTTGAAAACCGATCGCCAGTGACCAATTTTAATTTTAAAATAATCAAATATCAGCTGGTTACTTTTTACTTTTAGCTACAATAATGCAAACTAGAATGCTCAAATAATACGTTTCAGCATAATAGCGATAAATATTCAGTCGGAAACCAAACAGAAAAAAATGTACAAACAGCGTTCACTCGCGAGGCCTACTCAGCTGAGGAAGCATCATTTAGCAGCTTGCACAGCGATCAAATTGCACGCGATTACATAAAATCAAACTTCATAACACTTATGAAAATAAATTGGCGTTGTATCAAAATGGATTTAGAAGACATTTACATTGATAATGATGTGAACTTATTTAGTTCATCGCTGATTTTTGACAAAATTATCAGTGCACTGGCGGTCGCCATTTTCGTACACAATTTCGGCATATTTGAGTACGGGTGACCTCGGAATTTCAACCAATGGACGCATACCATACATGTAATCTCGTCGGAAACGAGATTTTAGAAAAGAAATATGAATGAACTTTTGAATGATACTATGCAAGCTATGCATAATATTTCGGCAAGAGGACAAATTTTGAGTTCAAAAGTTACAAATTGCAATAAAAGTCGTCATTTTAAAAAAAAGTCTTTCATATTTGGCACCATTGCAAAGCTCACGACGAGTACTTTCCAGTGACGTATACCATTGCGTTGTTCTATTTATAGTACACGTCCGGCGAGCATTTGAAACGACGTGACTGCAGTGAGCTTGTTTCGGGAAGCGAGCCACCCGTGCGATTTCGACGAAAACGGTCATTTTTAACAACTGTTTTTTTCACTAACGGTACAACATCCACACTCACACTTGGACTCAAACGAAAGAACGCAACGTTTTCTGCAAATACATACTAAGTTTATTGCATGGAAGCCTAAATTAAAAGAGCTAGACCTGTTTGAAGCAAAGAGGTTGGAGGGCAAAAGTCAGGTGCATGACCGTGTGCTATGTATAGGGCTGCCGGTACCTAGATAGATTCAGCTCTCTCCACCCCCCACCCCTCCCTCACAAAGGCACACACAGACACACGGCGCTTCACGCCATTCTGTATGAGCTTGCATGCATTTTCCCAGTCTTTCTACAATACATTCGCACATCATAAGAGAAAAACGCATGTGAGCTCAAATGAAAATGGCAGACTTCAGGATGAAATCCTCATCTTGTTATATTCCCTGCAGAAATCTGCAAATTTCAAGCGCTACAGGAGCTAGTAAATGAAGAGGAGGCGGTCACCACAGAGCAGCAGTGGAAGGCAGTTAGAGAGGCGCTGAACTCAACCTGCAAAGACACTGTAGGGTTCAGGAAACACCATCACAAGGACTGGCTGTCAGCACAGACCTTGAAGAAGATAGAAGTGAGGAAGCAGAAGAAAGCAGTTGTCAACAACAGTCGCACGAGAGCAGCCAAAGTAAGGGCACAGGGGGAATACTGGGAAGCCAACCGCGAGGTGAAGAGGAGTATCAGGGCAGACAAGAGGGCCTACACAGACAACCTGGCAGCAGAGGCAGAAAAGGCAGCAGGCAGCGGCAATATGAAACAGCTCTATGACATTACCAGAAGATTGTCAGGCAAGTATGGCCATACAGAAAGACCAGTAAAAGACAAAGAAGGCAAGCCTATTGCAGACAGAGCAGACCAACTCGACAGATGGGCCGAGTATTTTGAAGAGTTACTGAACAGACCTAGCCCACCCGACCCCCCAGACATCCAGCCGGCAGAGACCGACCTACCCATCAGCTGTGACAGACCCAGCCGGGAAGAGATCAGAAGAGCAGTGGCATTTTTGAAGAACGGCAAAACAGCAGGCCCAGATGGCATCCCAGTGGAGTCTCTGAAAGCAGACCCAGAGACAACAGTGGAGATGCTGTACCCACTGTTTGGAAAGATCTGGGAAGAGGAGGTGATGCCGGCTGACTGGAAGGAGGGGTACCTAATCAAGCTTCCCAAGAAAGGTGACCTCAGCAAGTGTTCCAACTACAGAGGAATCACCTTGCTGTCAGTACCAGGAAAGGTCTTCAACAGGATCATCCTGGAGAGAATGAAGAGCTCCGTTGACCCCCAGCTGAGAGACCAGCAAGCAGGATTCAGGAAGAACCGATCATGTACAGACCAGATCGCCACTCTCCGCATCATCGTGGAACAGTCTCTGGAGTGGAGCTCCCCGCTGTACGTCAACTTTGTGGATTATGAGAAAGCATTTGACAGTGCGGACCGAGAGACTCTGTGGAAACTCCTACGACACTACGGTGTACCCACAAAGCTCGTCCGCCTGATCAAGAGCAGCTACGATGGTATGACATGTCGCGTGATCCACGAAGGGCAGTTCACCAGGGAGCTCCAGGTCAGAACTGGTGTCAGGCAGGGGTGTCTGCTGTCTCCGTTCCTCTTCCTACTGGCCATAGACTGGGTCATGAAGATGACCACAGAGCACAGACGAAGTGGAATACAGTGGACACTGTGGACACAGCTTGACGACCTCGATTTTGCAGACGACTTGGCATTACTGTCCCACACTCATCAACAAATGCAGGACAAAACCACGAGGCTTGCTGACATCTCGTCCCAAGTGGGCCTCACCATTCACAAACAGAAAACAAAGACAATGAGGCTGAACGCAACCAGGGAGGAACCAGTCTTGCTTGCTGGCACCCCGTTGGAGGAGGTGGAGTCCTTCACCTATCTTGGGAGCATCATAGACAAAAAAGGCGGCACTGATGCAGATGTCAGAGCACGAATCGGTAAAGCCAGAGCAGCCTTTCTCCAGCTGAAAAAAGTGTGGAGTTCCAGAGAGCTGTCACAACACACCAAAGTCCGGATCTTCAACTCCAATGTAAAAGCAGTTCTCCTATATGGAGCAGAGACTTGGAGATTGACAAAAATGTATTTTTCTTTAAAATAAATTTTTTTGAAAAATACTTACCGATGGTATTACTTTTAGGAAAAGGTTCCTTGCTAGTCTAATTTTAGCCCAAAATTGTTGTGTACGAGTATGGTCATGATGGCATGTGAGGGGCGCCATAGCTACGGCGGTAGCCTCCCTTCCGGTTCAACCACGCATGCGCTCAGCGCTTACCACTTCAGTCACTTTCTTTGCGGACCAGCGGCAAGCGGGGCAGGTGGGAGGGACCTTCGAGTAATACCATCGGTAAGTATTTTTCAAAAAAATTTATTTTAAAGAAAAATACATTTGTTTTCTCAAAACACATTACCGATGGTATTACTTTTAGGAAGAATCCCGAACAGGAGGCGGGTGCCGCTACAACGCCCCTACCCATGCCATCGAGGCGGCTAGAGCCGTCATCTCCAAGCAACCTCCCTCTAATTTTAGCAAAGATACCAACGGCGCCTAGGGCGCCGGGAGGGAGTGTTGCGCCGTCCCAATGTCCCCCACCACGAAGGTTCTGGCGCTGGGTGGAGGGGTCCCTCAGGTAGAATCTTGCGAGGGAAGACTCCGCTCGCTAAAACAGCCGCCACACGTCTAGACAGCACAGTTGCAGTCGAATGCTAGGCTTGCGGCCAAGTTCTGTTCTTGTGTGCCCTGAAATTCATGTTTGCTGTATCAGGGGCGAGTTCCCGGCAGGGAGGTCATCAATGACCGAGGCCAGGAGGAACCGTCTGTGCTGAGATGCCATTCTACCTGGGGAGGGAAGGAGTAGGCGGGCGAGTCCCCTGCATAGCGGCTTTGTTCCGGCGCAGGTGCCCTCGTAACGCTCGTACCGGGTCCTGTAGCTGGAAACACGGGTGGCGCTTGGATCTGTAATGGTAGTAAGTACTGTGGAAGCTGCCGATGCAGGAGGACGTTTCTGTAGCAACTCTCGAGCCGATAAGTACGGCGGAACCGGACAGCGTGCACTAGTCGGGTCTGTGCCTGCTGCCGGTGTAGTAGAACGAGCCAGCGACCGAAGTCGTGATGATGAGCGTTCTAACGTCTGGCAAGCACCACTAGTCGGGTCTGTGGTGATTACCAGAGTGTCTTTATGTTGAGAGAAGCGGGTCTGACTGAAACCTCAGGTCTCGTCTCTGTGACCATACAGCGCGCACTAGTCGGGTCTGTGTTCGCTGCTGGCCCAGGAGGACGGGCTCGCGGCCTAAGCTGCGGTGTTGACTGTCCTCTCACCAGGTAATACCCACTAGTCGGGTCTGTGGTTCTTACCGGTGTTTGACCCTGTATCGTGCCGGTGTCAGAAGTCCACGACAATAAAAGCCCCACAGCTGAGTCCATTGCTCTTCCAGCCCGGGGGCGCAGACCAGGCCGGGAAGTGACGTTGGGAGTCCCGTCACCAGGTAATAGCCACTACGGTCTCGCTGGTGAAAAAAAAACGTAACTGTGTAAGCGGTGACCAAGAGAAGCAGTCAAGAGGATCTGGTCTTTGTTACAAAGGTCGGGTAGGGTAGCAGGTGAACAGAACCGACCGTCCGGGACTGCCACCCGGCGGAACGCGCCGAAGGGCGCGCACTTGCTGACCGTGGAGGCTAAGGTGAGGGCCAAGAAGCAAGTCTTCCTAGACATGTCCTGTAGTCTCGTCGGCTGGATCGGCTCGAAGCGGGTCGAGTAGAGCCAGGTGAGGGCCAGTCCCTCCGCTCTGGTCAGGCGCCGCCGAAAGCCGGAATTCCAAGTCGACTCCACCCAGGCAAGCGAGAGCTTCCGCGAGGTCCCGAAACCGTCGTCTTGGAAGAGGACAGCAGGACTCGGTCGCCGCTGACCAAGGCCAGGTCAATGCGAAGTGGAGGGTAGCACCCCGCCGGGAGAAGGACGCGACGAGCCGAGAACTACTCTCAGCAGAGGCTAACTCTGAGCTGTGTGCGTTGTCCCCGATGTAGACCGAAGGCCCCCGCAGTGTGGTCGGTCGGAACAGTCCTCGACCGCGCTGACCTCTATGAAGGTAGACTGCAACGTGCTATGCAACAACGCACGCCTGGAGTAAGCAGCCATGACGTTCCCGGGACTGCGCCGTCGGTGTCACAACCGTCGTCTCCGTCCCTCGGATGTAAGCCCCCATCCGGTGCAGCAGACGAACTGCGCCTCCGCGGAAGAGTGGTCCCTGCCAATCCCGTCCGACGGTCTGCGATGACCGTGCGCCTGTCCAGCAGAGTACCTGGAAGACTGCTACATCCAGCTGTGAAGCAGCGTGAATCGGCTGTGCCACCGTCCTTGTTAGCCTCCTTGTGGGTCTGCCCGGGGGGGAGGGGGGGGGGCAAGGAAGGTCACCACCGCGCAGAGCCCTGCGTGGTCGGCTCTCCAACTCGGTCGGCCGCGAGAAGCGTACAGGGCGGTATCTCGAACCCTCCGACGCAGTCTGTAGCCGCAGCGAAGCGTTGGCAGCGGAAGAGAAGTAGGGTCACAAGTTGAAGCCACCAGTGCCTCCCAGCGTCCTGGAGCGGAGACAGAAGCCGGCGACAAGGACCCGGCACCCGAACGGATGAGGAAGAGACTTGAATGCTTGACTCGATGAGGGGACCTGCTTCGTCCAAGGCCAGAGGAGACTCCCTCCTCTATCTGCAGGCAGCTGGTGGCGAATCCAAGACTTCCCGTAACTGCGAGCGTAGCGACGTGGAGTAGCTATCATCGCCCAGCCACGGTGAACGACGTCCTCTGGATCCAAGCGGAATAAGCTGTCTGTCCCGCACGCAGGAGAACGGATGTCAAAATGCTCCGAAGCCCGGGGAACCTGGGCGGCGGCGATCCAAGGAAGGTGGACCCAGCACTTGGAAGGAACAGCGTAGTATCCGAGGGCCGGTCCCATGAACTCGAACGGCGACGAAGAACTTCAGAGCGCCCGACTTCCCATTCGTAGCGACCCAAAGGAACTGGGACGGCGACTCCTGGTCCACGTATCCCTGGTCTCCGTGAAGTGAGCACTGCTTCCGAAGACAGGCGAACTGTAAGATCATGACCGATTGCCGGGAAAGGGTCCCATCGTGGGGTCGTCTCTCTGCACTGCAACTAGAGCGGGTTTTCGTCTGCACGGTCGGGGCGAGGGCGTGGCCCAACGTCACTGAGCCGGGATCTTGTCGTGTGAAGTGCAGCGGTCCTGTATCCCTTGCTGAAGCCGCAAACCGTAGAAGTGTCGGTGTAGCCCGAGACGGGAGATGGCGCCAATGCGAGTATAGCCCGGGCGAGGGCGCCCAATTAATCATAATCATAATAATAAATTAATTAATCAATACTTAATGACCGAGTCAGAATACCACCCTGTTTTCTCATCTCCATTTTCTCAAGGCTGAAGTAAACGGTTCAGTGGTTCTAGGATTATAGCCTTTTAAGGATAAGAGGTGTTGTGCCCCAGCGGTCTGGCGAACCGCCGCGCCGCTGGGAATGCAACAGTTTAACACCTGCGGCAAAGGGTTAAAACGCCTAGCTGGAACGAACAGGCTCTAGTCGCCGTACCACGACAACTAACATACCCAACGTGCACGCTACCGCGCGAGTCATGCTCTCACCTAGACAAGCGTCACTGACCTGCGCCCGAGAAGCCGAGCAGTGGCTTCTGCATGTCCTATGATTTGTCGCCTGGACCGGGACTGGAAGCGTCGTAGGTTCGGTTGCCGAAGTCAGCCCGGCAGAATTAATTGGTCTTAGCCATCCGAAGAAGGGGGTTGCCAGCTAACACTCCGGCTGGCAAGTGCTCAAGATATGGTATCTTGGTCGCCACGGAAAGGGAACCTTAAGAGGGCCCTCCGCGAAAAGCGACTACAAGCTTACTGGACCGGGACGTCTAGGTCACTCCGCTGACTTGGGTCCCCCCGTGTTACTCTAGCCGGCTCTGTCGAACTGTCGCTTGTCCATTCTGGCCTGCGGACGGACAGTGGAGTGGTCATCTCTCGAGGCCGGGTCCCGTGAGTGTAAGGGTCTCGCTGTCATGTCGATGATCCGCCGACTGAGCCCCAGGCCTGGGAGCGAAGTCTGGTCGGAAGCCGACGCCAGGCCGGCAGAAGAATCATTGGTATTAGGCCTCTAAGCAGAGTTTTGTCAGCTAATCCTCCCGCTGACAAGCGCCCAGGAAGGTGTCTTATGCTTTACTGTCCCGGGACAAGTCACTGACCCTGACTCGGGTCCCACCTCGTTACTCTTGGGCGTCTCTGTCCGGCGATCTCGTCTCCGCCAGGCGATCTCTGAAAGGCGAAGTGCGCCCTGTGTGGGGCAACAAGCCATTGCTCCCGACTTGGGTCCCACCTTGTTATCCTTGGTCGCCTCGTGATGGGTGCGCCTAACTCCCCGATCTAACGTGTGGAAGTCGAATGGTCACGAAGCCTCATCTGTTCAGGGTACTTCGTCTCAACCTGGTCATAGGAAGTCCCCACCAGTGTGCCGGCGCAGACTTGTATGGCGGCGAATAACGAAGAACCGCTCCGCACGACTCCAAGTCCCAACTGCACGCAGCGCGTCTACTACCGCTCCCTGAAGAGAGGAAGTGTGCCGGCAAGTGCGCTCGGCTGTGAGGAACCGGAACCGGACTGTAGAGCTGCGTTCTTGCCGTAGGAGTGTAACCCGAGCCGTCCTCTGAGGTCGGAACCTGCTACCGGCGAAGGAGTTCTTTCGTCTCTCGTAGAATCTATCGCCGCAGCACTGCCCTTGGACCGGAACCCCTCGGGGAGATCCTGCCTGAAGCGCTGACCTCTTGCGTTAAGAGCGACGAGGACGAGGCTCCATAATTTGTATGCAGCAACGTATGTGTGAACCAGCTAACGGTGTTGAACCTGTTCCCGCGCCGAACTTGCCGCTGAAAACGGCGGAACCGGGAAGCGTCCACAGAGGCGGGTCCGTAGAACTGCCGTGATGTACTTGTAAGATATCCCGTGTCGACGAAACGTCCGCACCGGAAGTCCCCTAGTCTGTCTGCGGTAGCTACCGGTGTAGGAGAACGGGAACGCGACCGAAGTCGTGGCGTTGACTGTAGTGTCGCCTGCCAGAACCACCAGTCGCCTGTGATACTGTAAGGTATCTCGTGTCGACGAAGTCGACCGGACCGGACAGCGTACACTAGTCGGGTCTGTGTAAGCTGCCGGTGTGGTAGAACTGCTCGCGACCGCCGTCGCAGCATAACTGTTCTAACGTCTGGTAAGCACCACTAGTCGGGTCTGTGGTGATCACCAGCGTGTTATACTTTCTGAGAAGAGGGTCTGCTTCGAAGCTTAGCTCTTGTATCTGCGACCGTACAGCGTGCACTAGTCGGGTCTGTGCCTGCTGCCGGTGCAGGAGGACAGGCTCGCGGCCTAAGCTGCGGCGTAGACTGTCCTCACACCAGGTAATACCCACTAGTCGGGTCTGTGGTTCTTACCGGTGTTTGACCCTTCGTCCGTGCTGGTGTCGGCCGATTATGTCGGTAAAGCTCCATAGCTGAGTCCACTCTCTACCAGCCAGGGGCGTCGACCAGACATGGCAGCGCAGAAGTACAGGCGAACAGGCAGGCAAACTCAAGTTCGTCAATGGCCACTGGCATCCGCCACATCTGAACAGGTGTATAAGTGCCAACTGCAAAACAAAGCATAGCATTGAAATGCAAGCGAACGTGCCCCCGCAGGCACGCAAAATGAAGTGTAACGAACGGAGAAGAGTTCACGGCGTATGCTGACGCACGGCGCTCTACCCTTTCCCTGAGCGCCGGACGGAAGCAGTGACCGAGATTTTACCTTGCCATAAGCAAAAGAAGAGGCACGAAAAAGGACAGGCACGCAGTGTAGCCCGGCGCCGTCCCACCAAAATGGCGACGAAGACCGGTTCCGTCAGGCCAAGGGCTGGGAACGGTGTAGGACGCAGAGACGACAGTCAACTGTACTGCGAAGTAGGAACAAACCGCGAGACACAGGCAGCAACCAGGTAGCATCCGAGTCTACGAAGCTAGCCCAGGGCGAAGCCAAAAGGCACCAGCCTAGGAGGACACAAGCCGACCGGCCAACTAGTGAGTCAAGTTCACAAGGTGTCAGTCTCTGAGAACCCGGCACGCCGAAATCGTAACCACACGAAAGCGTCCAAGCCCAAAGGCCACAAAACTTCTCTCTCCCTCCTAGGAAATCCTCGAAACACCCGTCTTCCACCGAAGACAAAACGTCCGAACGTAGAGAGCACAAGGCGTACACAACCTACTGCTGACTAGCAAAGAAAGTGACTGAAGTGGTAAGCGCTGAGCGCATGCGTGGTTGAACCGGAAGGGAGGCTACCGCCGTAGCTATGGCGCCCCTCACATGCCATCATGACCATACTCGTACACAACAATTTTGGGCTAAAATTAGACTAGCAAGGAACCTTTTCCTAAAAGTAATACCATCGGTAATGTGTTTTGAGAAAACAAACCACAGTCAACAGAGTACAGACCTTCATGAACAGTTGCCTTAGAAGAATTTTGAAAATCCACTGGCCAGAGAAGATCAGCAACGTCAGACTCTGGGAGAGAACAGAGCAGATAACAGCAGAGAATGAAATTGGGCGAAGAAGATGGGGATGGATCGGTCACAGTCTGAGAAAGCCAGCTTCCAGTATCACTAGGCAGGCATTGTCATGGAACCCCCAGGGAAAGAGGAAAAGAGGTAGGCCGAGAAACTCCTGGCATCGAGACCTCCAAGCAGACATCAAGAGACTGGGAACCACCTGGAGTAGAATCGAAGGAGAAGCACAGGACAGGAGTTGCTGGAGGTCTCTCGTCGACGGCCTATACCCGGGTAGGGGTGACAGGCGTAAGTAAGTAAGTAAGAAATCTGCAAAAAGTCATGTAAAATACACACTGTATATGCTAACTAATAGGAAAATAAACACACATAGAATTAGTTGTTGATTGTAGCAAACTCTCCAAAGGCTAGTCTGCCACAGGTTAAATTGATTCTGCAAGTGTTTTATTCTGTAAACAACTTGCTAATATTACATTAAATCTATTTTAACATATCTGACTTCCAATAAACAGAATAAATGGTAAACGAGGCAATGTGTAAAATTTTATTTCAAATATCACATTTATCAAATCTATCACTTACTGTCCTGTGCTTCTCCTTCGATTTTACTCCAGGTGGTTCCCAGTCTTTTGATGTCTGTTTGTAGGTCTCGACGCCAGGTGTTTCTCAGCAAAAATTCATGGAAGAACTGACATGTCCACCGATGGGTGGGAAAGAGCTGGACAGGTGTCCATGAAAAGCCAGCTGCCCTTGAAGTGCAATTGCAGGGGCAACTGCCTGTCCAACAGGTGCCGCTGCCATGCTGCACGACAGCCCTGTAAGAAATCGTCCACGTGAATAACAGGCAATGTGAACAGTATGTTACAATGCTTCCACAAAGGCTTTTCCATAATAGCAAATCCACTTCCCAAAAGAAACGAGAAGGGAGTAAGGAATGGACACTCAATCCCTTCTTCTCATCACAAACATTTGCATCCAACTTAATTACACACTTTCCACACTCTCTCTATACACCTACGTCGTCTGCACCGCCAAGTAGAACTGAGGAAATCTGCAATGTATCGTTTCCATTGGTTAAAAACAAAAAAAATATTCTTTCGGCTTACATATAAAGAGATACTGATGCATAATTGTCCATCAGTATCAGTGCTGAAGTATACTAAGCATCTCACTTGAGAGGCCTTTACAACGTCGTCTGACGCCATGAGCACTTAGTGTCTTACAATGATGTTGGACAGCGATCTAACTTAATTTATGCGGTTGGAATGTTGTAAAATGGAACACTTTTTTGCTCTTCTTCGAGTTCGTATGCAGGAGTTCCTTGCATTCAAATCGAAAGGCAGAGGAAAACCTCTGGTGCATTTTCCTACTTACATACATTGTGAAAAGAAGGGTAACAGAGTCTTAATTGATGCAATAATGATAATCCATTGTACTGGTAGATTTTAGCAATGAAAAACTGCCAAGGAGCAGAATGTTTTACCATCTCTGAATGACCATTTAATTACTAAATAGCTCAGTGTTAGTGTTGTGTATTTTTCCAATTTCTACATTGTCAATGAAACCATACCCTAACACCTGGGGCACACTGGACATCAAATCTGGTAATGAACATGTTTACTTATCTCCCATATTTCTAAAGAGACAAGTCTGTGCGACAACATCTCTACATCAATAACTATCCTTGTGTGCATTACATGGCAAAAAGCTTTGTCAAAAGCAACACTGCTTGATTTCAAAGTCACCTTGTTTTATAACAGTTCAACACCGACATCAGAACCACCAGTAGTTACAACAAAACCATGACTGGCAAACATCAGGCAGACTGCTACCAGTGACCTTACAGAGGCAGCTTCCAGCCTTCAAGTTCAAGCCAGCCCTCAATCCACACCACCACGGCCAGAATCACCATCATGCCTCAGAGGTCAATCACCACTGCCAAAAAGATTCAGACCTGAATCAGAAAAAAGAACGTCAGATAAACAAGAATGGCTCCAAAAAGATTCGGACCTGAATCAGAAAAAAGAACGTCACATAAACAAGAATGGCTAAGCCCTCACGCTTCACGTGTATGGCTGATCCAAAACGATAACAAGAATGGCAAAGCCATTAAGGATCACGTGCATGCATGAATAATCCAGTTCTAACATAAAGATAGGGTTGGCTTTTGTACTTGTGAAAATCCATGTTGACTCAAAAGTTTTAAATTCTGTCAATATCCTGTGACCCTTGATGTTTGCCAGGAGTGAACCAAAATAGTATGCATAGAAAGGTCAGCTACATCCCTGCCAAATTTAGGGGGGAAAGTTTTGCAAATGTGCTGATAACAGCTAAAATTCTACTTTTTCATATCATTTGCTTATCTCATTTAACCACCGACCTTTCCAAGGGGTCATCCACATTAGCACGCACATGAAGGTCTTAACATCAGGTATCTCTGTGCCAAGTTTGGCTCTGAAGCTATTAAGACTATCAAAAACTGACAATTTACCCACATTTATCTGTTATGACCCTAGATTATTTAGAGAGGCCACACAGGTTAGTACACACAGTAAAATTTTTGGCTCACTTGCAAAGAGTCCATCTTCTGGGCTAGTATACCAAAAACTTTTTTGTGTTGTTTTCGGTTTGTAGTCGGCAAGAGCATGCGGTTTGGGGCCAATGAGAACGAGCGGAGCGAACTTCGGTTTTCCCAGCGTGCATCATTTCATTCACAAAGTGCGATAGATAAACAGCGGTCCAAACCATGCCAAAAAGGAACCCAAATCAAAAAGCGCAGGGCCTGAAAAGAAGAAAGTTTGTACCAGCCAGCCAAAGCTCCGATCGCTATATATAAGGCAAATTTCTGTCGTGACAGACAATAAAGTTGTGTTGTATTGAGAAATTTCCGTGCATCAAGCGTTCAGCGTGGAGCGAACAGTAACTTACGTGCTAAACTACGCTTGACATCTCCAAAACTACTACCACTTGTCCAAAATTCTACTGTAGCTTTTTAAGGGTTTGCAGGTCTGATGTCAAATTAAAATAATGTTTTAATGCACTTGCCAAAAATGTTGTTGTAGAACTTGTCTCTATTGCTTGCTTAGTATTACGAGAAGTGAAGGTTGAACGTTTAGGCACTTTCGGATTTAGAACTGAAAAAGTATGGATTGGAAAATGCACGAGCGCACTCGCATTTGGTGAGTGGATTTCTTTTTTCACTCGCCCCACCCAAAAAAAAACACTCACCATGGCAAGTGAATTACTCGCCATTTTCAAGGCTGTGAGAGCATGCCGGAATCAAACCAAGTCTTGGTTTTGGGTGGTTTTCGCCCCTTAGAATGTGCTTTTTTGTGTGTCTATAGCTGAGTGTGACGGATGAAAGCCTTTTCTTGGAAATAGTTGGAGGTCTCATCTGCCTGGGAAGTCACCACAATTTGCAACCATTGACCCTGGTAGAGACGCTCTACAAGATGCCATCATTTTTGCAGGAGAAAATTAAAGATGCCACACCATTACAAGACAAGTTCACAGTGCACAATATAACGCTTGAAAGGTGTGACGTGCTCACACTGGTCGAAGGACAACTGAATGACAAGGTAAGAGAAAGTACAATGGTACGTCACAATTGATTAAAAAAAAAGTATGGCCAAGCCCCAACGTAAGTAAAGGTTTGGTTTCTGTACCTGCATTTTTTTTCTCTAAATGTCTGCATTTTTCACACTGTTTTCAATCTCCCATGACCCTTGACCTTCACGAGTAGTGAACCAAAATAGTATGCATGGAAATTATGTCTATCGGCTACCTTTCTGCCAAATTTGGTTGAATAGTTTTGCAAAAGTGCTCCCAAAAAAAAATTAAATTCTTTTCCCACATCCATTGCTATCCAATGGATGAACAGCATGACCCCAAAAATCAGACTCGGGCGCTTCACGGTCTGACGTGTACTTTAAACATGTAAATAGACCCTCTTTTTCTTCAAGCGTTGTCCATCTGTTTGACAGCTTACCATTTTTTCCGTTACTCGCAAAATCTGTACGTCAAATATAGATAATTTTCTGCTAATGAAAAGCCTGTAAATAAACAAGTGTGCTTCTGATGCCATAAAATCACATAACATACTTGCAATGCAAAATGCAACGGTTCATCAGAAGCCATCGTCTAACCCATTTTTAAGTCTCTTCTAATTCTATGTATAGAAAATACTTTTCCGGATGGGTCACGGCGGAGCAAAATCAAAAGAGCCTCCGAGGATATTAAAATTGGGTGTCTCAGTGAAGGGTTAAAAGAGTAAAGACCATCTATAGGAAGTCAGTTGTACCAAGTTAGAGTCCATAATTATTGTCAAATTTACTTGAAATTTTGCATTATAGCTAGATTAGAGAAAGACATTGGATGAGATCGTTAGCCAGAGTTGTATATTTTTATTTTTCAGTAAAAATTAATGCTCTGCAGGAATTAAAAAAAAAATAAAAACCTCGCTCTCTGCAAATACATCAGCGACGTTGACGTGCGAGCAGCAACTTTGTCACAACCCAGACATCGACGCAATTATACTCTAGATATTATGTATTTCTTGCTCTAATATATATATACATGTATGTCTCTATGCCTTTCTCTCTCTCTCACACACATACACACATCATCGACGCGCTGTCAGGAGAGCATGCACATGTACAGTAGAATATCATGTAGGTACAGTCAACCTCACATCACACAAATTATAGAAAGGCTGAAACTGTTGCGTGCAATTCTTTTTTTGTCACCATTTTTCTCAAGTCTAAAAGGCAAAGTGAAACATATATCTCATGAAATATACAAACTAAACTAAATATGAAAAACTAAACTAAAATTACATCATGACAACTGATGTTTTTTCAACCAATGACGTATTTGCACTGTGCTCTCTTCAAGAACTCACCGACGCATTGGCAAATCATGCTGAACGTTCAAGAGCTGGGCAGTGTGACATCCTCCTCCAGCCACTGTCGTTGAGCATCTACTGGCTTCAGAAGAAGTACACTGATTGACTGAACACCTCCTGCTTGACATGGTAACACCAGTTATATAATTTATATACATGTACTCTCCAACTATATTAATACAATACAATAAAAATTATACTTTATATCCCGAGGGAAAATTTGGGCGCAGGGGTATACACCAAAAAAACAAGAATAAAAGTAATAAAAGATACATGTTCACGTCAATCGCAACACCCTTCCCCCTGCTCCCCCCATACCCTTCCACATACATACACACAAACAACCTAAACCCACTAGTATACATAATAAACAATAGGCTAGACTAAAATAATTACATGTGTAAAGTCATGGAGGGTATCACCACAACATAAACTAATAACTAAAAATAAACCATACATATAACTTTCAGGTCAACGTCTCCAAAACCGAGCAAGTTGTGCAGGTTACTCTGCAACGAGGTAAAGTAGATGTACCTGCATACTTACCACTAGCAGTACTTAAGCCTCTTTAATAACAATAAGCCTCCCCTACAGTCTCATTTGTTAAAACGCCTTAGCCTGTCAGTCATCCCCTAAATAACACTACCGCTCACTTGCTACACATTTGCCGTGCACAAAATCAATTTTTTGTTTTACAAATACAGACATCAGCTGTCTCACTTCCTGGATATCAATGGATTCTGTACCAACCCTACACCCAAGCCTCTAGGTCTGAAGCACTATATTTAGTGTGATAACGGAGTCAGAGAAGAACTGACGCAAAATGACATACAATTATATAGTCAAAAAACACATTTTAAACCCAGAGCAACATATCATACAGATGATGTGTCGTGCTGACATCACGGTGTGGAGGTCTCAGTAAAGGTTACAATTTAAAAAAGTTAAAACTATTTACAAATGGAATGTTCATTTATGGAACTGGCTGCACTGTCCAGTTGTGCCCACAAGGTCTCGATGAATGGGCGAGTGTCCGCAAGTGGTTCCTCGCCCTGCACAAGATAAAATAAAATTTAGTTGCAAAAATCCACAGTAATAAGTAATATGCTTAACCTTTTACAATATCTTTACTGTGTAATTAGAAACTAATAACCCCACTGTCTGGGAAGCAAGATTTTAAAGATACACCAAAAAAGACTTGCAGGCAGCATTGCTCTCTGTGCCATTCTGGTCTGTACACATAACACAAGCAAAGTTTACCAAATGAACATTGACAGGAGTCATAAAAAAGGGACTTGAAAGACCATTTGTGCACGAGCTGGGGCGTGCCACAGCTTGAGGTGTAACACCATGTGCTGGCTGAATGCACAGATGGGTTACAGCTGTGGTTGTCTTTTTGTTCTGTCCTCAAGATGTCTTTGAAAAACTTTCCATATCCCTGGCAAGTTGGTCAAACCGCTTAGAGTTGGTGCAGTTTGAACACAGTCAGCTCTGGGCATATAAATAATGCATATCGGCCAGTGCACACAGAACATGAGATACACTGCAGTCACACGCGAACCTGGATCAGCTTTACATAGGCCTACACACAAACTTATTCTGTAGCAGATGATACAGACAAATAACTGGATGATACATTTGACAGCCACACTCCATGTAAACCTGTGGAATAGGGCCGTGACAACTGCTGTTACGGAATACAGATGCAGGCAGTATGGCGCTCAAATGTTCCGGCTGGTTATTTTTCTGTATCGTCTGCTACAGGACATCTTCCTGTGTACGCCTAGGTAAAGCTGCCGGACTTTAGCGTCTCTCATGCTGCCCGAATGTATCTTTGGTGTGCACTATTTTGTACTATATGGGTGGTGGGTGGGTCAGTAGAGGAATATGGATCACTAAGAGTTGAAACATTTCAAATGGGCAGCGAGATGAGCAGCTCAGAGAACATGTAGATTTCGAAACAAACAAGCTAACCTTTTGCATACTCCACTCAGATGACACAGAGTCTCAGAACTGTTATTTTGTACAAGAGTTCGTATAAGGTTGGTGGCAATCCAATGAACCTTTCAAGTCTCCAGCTGAGAAGAGTGCTTAAACATGGATCAGTAAATGTGGACCAGTCGAATAGTTACTACATGCCAGTGTTCTCTGTAGGATTTTTTTCTTCTTCTGCGCATCAGCCTGACCATTCGTTGGTCACAAAGAAAAAAATGTGCATCAAAGAAATAGGTAAAAATAAAATCAGCTTCCTTTGACAATATATTTTGTTTCACCAGTGACAGTTCCTAAACACTGATTCACGAAGTTTTAAAATCCCAGAAAGCTGTAAATTGTAATCTTTTGGTGTAGCTGTCCCCCAATTATTTATAACTAAACAGCAAAATCTGCAAATCAAAGGAGTTGGGTCAGTTTGCATTGAGTGTTCTTAGAGTGGGCCAGACAAATATGTTTTAGCCAAGATCCACTATACTCAGTATTTGGAGAGAAAAAAAATCATGTAAACTCGCGGAACGGCCTTACCAAGGACGCTGGAATTATTTATGATCTGGTACTGGCAGGACTGCTAATCTTGAACTGAGAAGAACGGGAGAAGAATAACAAAACAATAGTCAGACAACACCAAAACAAAACTCGTGGCTTTGAGATCAGTAAGTCAGAACAACAGTAATAACACTACGTAGGTGTGCAAGTTAAGATTCGAAAATCATGCTTCCAGATCTGTCAAAAAACTGATTTTGTGATTGAGTGAATGTGTCCCGCAAACAAACAACATACACACAAACAATGTCCGACGAATTCACCTTGCATAAATATTCACCTCGCATACGCAAAAACTTCAACATCTAGCGGCTATAGTGGGCACTCAACAACTCTGTACACAAGCAAAACGTAAAATGAGCGTACGCTACCTGCCCCACAACAAATGCGCCACGCGATGAAAAACACGTCTGTTGCGCCCCACGGTGTGCTACGCCCCACCGTGTGCCAAAATGTTCTTCCGGTCTCGAATAGTCTCGTAATCAGGTGACTCGCCCCTTTGTGATTGGTGGATCATTTGGGGCGCCGCCATGTTTTAGAAAGTAACGTACAGGAAGTTGCTGCTAGTTTTTTAACAGTTGTAAATCTGTGCTACTAAATCACGATTTCTTCACGATTTAAGTGTTGTTGTTTTTTTTTTAATCACGGTAATTGGATATTAGCGAAGGAAAAAAGTGTGTGACGTAAACTGCTCCGTTCTTATTTTGTTCAGTTTGAAAACATGGCGGCCATCAGATTTCGAAGCACTCCAACCGGTAGGTAAACGAAGACTTGTTCTAGTCTGCATTGTGTTTGTCGACCAACTTCAACGTTGTCGGTACACCTGTTCGTCTTTTCCCGTCGTAACCCAACCGTAATCCGAGTCTGGGAGATTTTGATTTAATGAGGGGAGCGGGCGGTGAGAATATTCCCGCCCACCAGGTCTTCGAATTCGAAACCAGATTGTGCTGCTGTTGATAAACACGCAGTGCTACCATATCCCAATGTACAAAACGTGTTACCTATTCCACTTTTAGAATCCCTCACCGATATCTACCTTGGGAGACTTGTGTGGAGTTAACAACTGTTTAGTTGTCAGTCTCCCTGGTCAGTCCCACAGCGCGTTTTTTCCCTTTTTTCTGGGGTTTGTGTACCCTTGGTCCATTGTTGTGCATTTTCCTTTTTTACACTCTCCCTTCTGTCTTTACTCCCTGTATTCCTTGATATTAGATCTGTATTTGGTGTTAATGATTTTCTACTCTTGTGTCAACTACTTGAACTAGGATACATGATACATTAAGATGAAGGTGCAGCATCCCTAGCCTGTCTTAGGTTTATTTAGCATAATTTATATTAGACTAACTGGCGATGTACATTGACTATTGTGTTGTGTTTTTTTTCACAAGCCGCACATGGCACAGGCATTCCTTGTGAAAAACTGGTTGCTCACTGTTTGGATGTTTGTTAAGGCTTAAGCACTATTCCACTATACAAGTAATTACAACGAACCATGATTGAAAGGCGACTGCCATTTTCAAGCATGTAAAATGCTTTTTTTTTTCTTTCTTTCAGTGACTGCCCGCATTGAACATCACATTTTGAAGATCCTGCCACTTCTGGGTGTGCTTGAAGGTAGTAGTGATTCATCCAATGCCACCTCTGTTTACTATCATGTTGAATATATATACCAGTACAATGTGGTCATCTGCCATTGTGAGAGCACATGCCTGATTAGTAAGTACACATGAATTGAGATTGGCTAGTGTCACTCTCCCCTGAAAATGGTAAATGGTAGTCAGGTTTGTTGAACGCCAGGTTAAAGTAAGATGAGGATTTCATCCCAAAGTCTACCATATTGTATGAGCTAACATGCATTATTCTTTTAGAAACCTTCAGAGTTGTTCCTGTTTTTAAGCTTCATCCTGGTTCATCTCTCTTCACGTGAACCCACCCTATCCCCCAATCCGCATGGCAATTATGGCACACACAAATACTGACACTTGACAGACACACAGCGCTTTGTTGTTTGTACCAGTTATAATTAATAGTTTTTATATGTTCTGTGGGCTGGCGTAGCCACAGCCATTCTGAAGAACAAGATAACGGGATAACTCATGCCCACAAAGCATCTTTTGTATGAGCTTGCATGCATTTTCCACAATATTTTTGCAGACATCGTAACGAACAGAGAGACTGTCTTCCGATATAAAATCAGAGAGGGAGAGAACTGCGTCAGCTCATACACATTTAAAATACTGACATATATGGATGCTTTGTGTCCATTAGGAACAGTGTATAACACTGAAGCGTTTGGTGCTTATACGTCGCTGCCACTGTGATGTGACAGACTGTCTGATTTTTCTTTCAGATGTAGAGTATTCTTACTTTTGTCATTTTTTTTCTTCTGCTTCTTCAGCATTCCAAAGTGTTTGCCTCAGATGTCAAGATTAATATCCACCTGAGGCATAATCTATGAGGGTTGTGTGTGTGCTCGTTTCCCTGACGGGTTTCCACACCATACCAGATGGCATAGTCAGCGACACTCCGACTTCGTTGGTAATTGGTTGTTTTTTTGTCGGGGTTTGCTCCCCTTGCCTTTGCTTCTTCCTAGGCACCTCCAAGGCAGTGGGGCACACACCAGTGGGCCTGCATGCCACCTGTCTGGGGGGCCAGACCTCCTCTGAGTCCCCTGTAGTTCAGCCGTGCTCAGTTACCGTGTGTCGCCGCGAGGAGGCACTACATGAGGCTTGTTGGAGAGGCTATGTACTGGCAGAGAGAGACTGACACATTCTGCCCTCCTTTTCACAATACTGCTAGCCAGCGGTGGAAGCTGTAAGCGAGAAGTGACAAGCACTACCACTGCGCTGCCACACTGGATGAATCACAACAACCATTTTGACACACCTTTTTTTATGCAATGTATTTTCATTATTTAAAATAAGTCGAAGAGGTAGAAAGCTGGCTAACGAACTCCTCCAATGTCTTTCTCTAGCTATATAAAAAATGTAATGTGCATATATAACGAAAATTATGGACTCTAAGTCTAATATGGCACAACCGACTTTTTATTAACGATGACTTAACTCTCCAATGACTCCCAATTTCAGTATACTCGGAGGCTCTCCTAGACACAATTCCTATGCATACTACTTTAGTCGACTCATCATAAAGGTTGAGTGTCACGAGTGGTTGACAGGTGTATTTGCTTACATTTTGAGAAAACATGATTTCGCTGGTGCAGGAGCCATCTTGTATTCTCATATAATATGTAAATCAGTCAAACGCGTGAGCCATAAGGGCTTTGCCTTTCTTGTTAAAACTGTTAAGAAAATCTGAATTTTTTTTTTTACCCAAAAAGCAATCTTTTTATTAATACCAAAACGGTTTTTCATAAACAGTTCCCACATAAGCCTTTTGTCTGTTTCGGCTCTCGGGTTCTGATTAGGTCAAATTGTGATTTTTGGCAACACTTTTGAAGTGATTTATATTTAAAGTTAAAAATCTTTGAAACTTTTTACGAAAAAAAATTATCTTCTCATTAATACCCGAGTGATTTTTCATAAACCTTATTTACAAATCATATTTTAGAGGTTACTGTGTGTGTGATTTTAGTCTTAGTATTTGACATCAAGACAAATTCAAATGTTTTTATTGTTTTTTACATGGAAACATGGCAATAAACTATTTTATCTTAGAAGCCTGCTGTTTGTCCTGGCTGGCGGGTATGGTTAGGTAAAATTGTGATCAGATAGCTCTGAGTGTGATTATCCAAGTTTGATCCTCTTACATGTAACATTTTAGAACTAACGAGTGGCGTGAGTGATGTAAAACGTCAGTTCTATCACTGTGTACACAGGACTGCCGACAACGGGAAGCTTTATAGTGACGTCATTTCGCTGCTCATTTTGTTATTATTTTCTTTTTCAAAATGTCTGTTGCTGTGTGTGTAGATCAGAGGATAGGGTGGATTAGATTAGAGAGAGATGGATCAGATGGATATGTTTTAAATAGGAATAATATTGGGCTGGGGTTCCCATCTTGTTTGTGAACAGGTTCTGAGTTTGATGTGCTGGTGTTGTATGTCACAGGTTTCAATGTGTGAAAGGCACAGTTTGGACAACTTGCCAGGTACAAGTGAAGGAGACTACAACAACTGACAAGCTGTGGTCACTGACTGATGCTTCTTCTGCGTTCTGCTTTGCCCTGCTACACTTGGAGTGTGGATGACTTATCTGTCTTTTGTTTGACACTGCATATGATATGTGGTTGACTTCTGCTGGGCCTGTTACAACCTTGTGTCCAAGAAAATATGTGCCTCAGGTATATGAGATTGTCCTAGTCTTTCCCAATTAATTTAAGCTGTAACATTAATTTAGATGGTTGTGTTTGATTGTCATGTCACTCACAACTGTGTTATTATAGCTGAAGAGATAGGTAATGATGTTTGCCAGTGGAACAGTGCTTTGAGAAGTAAATTAGGAAAAGATCCTACTTTTTTTGGTCTACTGTATTGTATACTCGGAGGCTCTCCTAGACATAATTTAGTCGACTTATCACAAAGGTTGAGTGTTATCACAAAGGTTGAGTGTCACGAGTGGTTGAAACGAGTGGTTGAAAGATGTATAAACAATGCTTAAATTTTGAGAAAACATGTATTTTGCTGGTGCAGGGGCCAGCCTGTATTCTCATGTAAATCGGTCGAACGCGTGAGCCATAAGGGCTTTGCCTTTCTTGTTAAAACTGTTAAGAAAATCTGAATTTTTTTTTTTACCCAAAAAGCAATCTTTTTATTAATACCAAAACGGTTTTTCATAAACAGTTCCCACATAAGCCTTTTGTCTGTTTCGGCTCTCGGGTTCTGATTAGGTCAAATTGTGATTTTTGGCAACACTTTTGAAGTGATTTATATTTAAAGTTAAAAATCTTTGAAACTTTTTACGAAAAAAAAATTATCTTCTCATTAATACCCGAGTGATTTTTCATAAACCTTATTTACAAATCATATTTTAGAGGTTACTGTGTGTGTGATTTTAGTCTTAGTATTTGACATCAAGACAAATTCAAATGTTTTTATTGTTTTTTACATGGAAACATGGCAATAAACTATTTTATCTTAGAAGCCTGCTGTTTGTCCTGGCTGGCGGGTATGGTTAGGTAAAATTGTGATCAGATAGCTCTGAGTGTGATTATCCAAGTTTGATCCTCTTACATGTAACATTTTAGAACTAACGAGTGGCGTGAGTGATGTAAAACGTCAGTTCTATCACTGTGTACACAGGACTGCCGACAACGGGAAGCTTTATAGTGACGTCATTTCGCTGCTCATTTTGTTATTATTTTCTTTTTCAAAATGTCTGTTGCTGTGTGTGTAGATCAGAGGATAGGGTGGATTAGATTAGAGAGAGATGGATCAGATGGATATGTTTTAAATAGGAATAATATTGGGCTGGGGTTCCCATCTTGTTTGTGAACAGGTTCTGAGTTTGATGTGCTGGTGTTGTATGTCACAGGTTTCAATGTGTGAAAGGCACAGTTTGGACAACTTGCCAGGTACAAGTGAAGGAGACTACAACAACTGACAAGCTGTGGTCACTGACTGATGCTTCTTCTGCGTTCTGCTTTGCCCTGCTACACTTGGAGTGTGGATGACTTATCTGTCTTTTGTTTGACACTGCATATGATATGTGGTTGACTTCTGCTGGGCCTGTTACAACCTTGTGTCCAAGAAAATATGTGCCTCAGGTATATGAGATTGTCCTAGTCTTTCCCAATTAATTTAAGCTGTAACATTAATTTAGATGGTTGTGTTTGATTGTCATGTCACTCACAACTGTGTTATTATAGCTGAAGAGATAGGTAATGATGTTTGCCAGTGGAACAGTGCTTTGAGAAGTAAATTAGGAAAAGATCCTACTTTTTTTGGTCTACTGTATTGTATACTCGGAGGCTCTCCTAGACATAATTTAGTCGACTTATCACAAAGGTTGAGTGTTATCACAAAGGTTGAGTGTCACGAGTGGTTGAAACGAGTGGTTGAAAGATGTATAAACAATGCTTAAATTTTGAGAAAACATGTATTTTGCTGGTGCAGGGGCCAGCCTGTATTCTCATGTAAATCGGTCGAACGCGTGAGCCATAAGGGCTTTGCCTTTCTTGTTAAAACTGTTAAGAAAATCTGAATTTTTTTTTTTACCCAAAAAGCAATCTTTTTATTAATACCAAAACGGTTTTTCATAAACAGTTCCCACATAAGCCTTTTGTCTGTTTCGGCTCTCGGGTTCTGATTAGGTCAAATTGTGATTTTTGGCAACACTTTTGAAGTGATTTATATTTAAAGTTAAAAATCTTTGAAACTTTTTACGAAAAAAAATTATCTTCTCATTAATACCCGAGTGATTTTTCATAAACCTTATTTACAAATCATATTTTAGAGGTTACTGTGTGTGTGATTTTAGTCTTAGTATTTGACATCAAGACAAATTCAAATGTTTTTATTGTTTTTTACATGGAAACATGGCAATAAACTATTTTATCTTAGAAGCCTGCTGTTTGTCCTGGCTGGCGGGTATGGTTAGGTAAAATTGTGATCAGATAGCTCTGAGTGTGATTATCCAAGTTTGATCCTCTTACATGTAACATTTTAGAACTAACGAGTGGCGTGAGTGATGTAAAACGTCAGTTCTATCACTGTGTACACAGGACTGCCGACAACGGGAAGCTTTATAGTGACGTCATTTCGCTGCTCATTTTGTTATTATTTTCTTTTTCAAAATGTCTGTTGCTGTGTGTGTAGATCAGAGGATAGGGTGGATTAGATTAGAGAGAGATGGATCAGATGGATATGTTTTAAATAGGAATAATATTGGGCTGGGGTTCCCATCTTGTTTGTGAACAGGTTCTGAGTTTGATGTGCTGGTGTTGTATGTCACAGGTTTCAATGTGTGAAAGGCACAGTTTGGACAACTTGCCAGGTACAAGTGAAGGAGACTACAACAACTGACAAGCTGTGGTCACTGACTGATGCTTCTTCTGCGTTCTGCTTTGCCCTGCTACACTTGGAGTGTGGATGACTTATCTGTCTTTTGTTTGACACTGCATATGATATGTGGTTGACTTCTGCTGGGCCTGTTACAACCTTGTGTCCAAGAAAATATGTGCCTCAGGTATATGAGATTGTCCTAGTCTTTCCCAATTAATTTAAGCTGTAACATTAATTTAGATGGTTGTGTTTGATTGTCATGTCACTCACAACTGTGTTATTATAGCTGAAGAGATAGGTAATGATGTTTGCCAGTGGAACAGTGCTTTGAGAAGTAAATTAGGAAAAGATCCTACTTTTTTTGGTCTACTGTATTGTATACTCGGAGGCTCTCCTAGACATAATTTAGTCGACTTATCACAAAGGTTGAGTCTTATCACAAAGGTTGAGTGTCACGAGTGGTTGAAACGAGTGGTTGAAAGATGTATAAACAATGCTTAAATTTTGAGAAAACATGTATTTTGCTGGTGCAGGGGCCAGCCTGTATTCTCATGTAAATCGGTCGAACGCGTGAGCCATAAGGGCTTTGCCTTTCTTGTTAAAACTGTTAAGAAAATCTGAATTTTTTTTTTTACCCAAAAAGCAATCTTTTTATTAATACCAAAACGGTTTTTCATAAACAGTTCCCACATAAGCCTTTTGTCTGTTTCGGCTCTCGGGTTCTGATTAGGTCAAATTGTGATTTTTGGCAACACTTTTGAAGTGATTTATATTTAAAGTTAAAAATCTTTGAAACTTTTTACGAAAAAAAATTATCTTCTCATTAATACCCGAGTGATTTTTCATAAACCTTATTTACAAATCATATTTTAGAGGTTACTGTGTGTGTGATTTTAGTCTTAGTATTTGACATCAAGACAAATTCAAATGTTTTTATTGTTTTTTACATGGAAACATGGCAATAAACTATTTTATCTTAGAAGCCTGCTGTTTGTCCTGGCTGGCGGGTATGGTTAGGTAAAATTGTGATCAGATAGCTCTGAGTGTGATTATCCAAGTTTGATCCTCTTACATGTAACATTTTAGAACTAACGAGTGGCGTGAGTGATGTAAAACGTCAGTTCTATCACTGTGTACACAGGACTGCCGACAACGGGAAGCTTTATAGTGACGTCATTTCGCTGCTCATTTTGTTATTATTTTCTTTTTCAAAATGTCTGTTGCTGTGTGTGTAGATCAGAGGATAGGGTGGATTAGATTAGAGAGAGATGGATCAGATGGATATGTTTTAAATAGGAATAATATTGGGCTGGGGTTCCCATCTTGTTTGTGAACAGGTTCTGAGTTTGATGTGCTGGTGTTGTATGTCACAGGTTTCAATGTGTGAAAGGCACAGTTTGGACAACTTGCCAGGTACAAGTGAAGGAGACTACAACAACTGACAAGCTGTGGTCACTGACTGATGCTTCTTCTGCGTTCTGCTTTGCCCTGCTACACTTGGAGTGTGGATGACTTATCTGTATTTTGTTTGACACTGCATATGATATGTGGTTGACTTCTGCTGGGCCTGTTACAACCTTGTGTCCAAGAAAATATGTGCCTCAGGTATATGAGATTGTCCTAGTCTTTCCCAATTAATTTAAGCTGTAACATTAATTTAGATGGTTGTGTTTGATTGTCATGTCACTCACAACTGTGTTATTATAGCTGAAGAGATAGGTAATGATGTTTGCCAGTGGAACAGTGCTTTGAGAAGTAAATTAGGAAAAGATCCTACTTTTTTTGGTCTACTGTATTGTATACTCGGAGGCTCTCCTAGACATAATTTAGTCGACTTATCACAAAGGTTGAGTGTCACGAGTGGTTGAAACGAGTGGTTGAAAGATGTATAAACAATGCTTAAATTTTGAGAAAACATGTATTTTGCTGGTGCAGGGGCCAGCCTGTATTCTCATGTAAATCGGTCGAACGCGTGAGCCATAAGGGCTTTGCCTTTCTTGTTAAAACTGTTAAGAAAATCTGAATTTTTTTTTACCCAAAAAGCAATCCTTTTATTAACATCAAAACGATTTTTCATAAACAGTTCCCACATAAGCCTTCTGTCTGTTTAGGCTCTTGGGTTCTGATTAGGTCAAATTGTGATTTTTGGCACCACTTTTGGAGGGATTATTTTTAAAATGGTTAAAACTCATTGAATCTTTTTACACAAAAAAAATTATCTTCTCATTAATACCTGAGTGATTTTTCATAAACCTTATTTACATAAGCCTGCTGTTTGTCTTGGCTGGCGGGTATGGTTACGTGAAATTGTGATCAGATAGCTCTGAGTGTGAAATTCCAAGTTTGATCTTCTTACATGTAACATTTTAGAACTAACAATTGGCGTGAGTGATGTAAATATCAGTTTTATCTGGGTACACGGGACTGCCGACAATTAATGTGAAGCTTATAGTGACGTCATTTCGCTGCTCGTTTTGCTATTTATTTTTTCAGAATGGCTGTTGCAGTGTGCCAATGTGTGTGGATCAGAGGATAGGGTGGGTTAAGGTAGAGAGAGATGGATCAGAGGGATATGCTTTAAATAGGAACAATATTGGGCTGGGGTTCCCATCTTGTTTGTGAACAGGTTCTGAGTTTGATGTGCTGGTGTTGTATGTCACAGGTTTCAATGTGTGAAAGGCACAGTTTGGGCATATTGCCAGGTACAAGTGAAGGAGACTACAACAACTGACAAGCCGTTGTCACTGACTGATGCTTCTTCTGCGTTCTGCTTTGCCCTGCTACACTTGGAGTGTGGATGACTTATCTGTCTTTTGTCTGACACTGCAAATGATATGTGGTTGACTTCTGCTGGGCCTATTACTACATTGTGTCCAAGAAAATATGTGCCTGAGGTATATGGAGTGCTTGTCCTAGTCTTTCCCTATTTATTTAATCAGTAACATTAATTTAGATGGTTGTATGTATGATTTTCATGTCGCTCACAACTGTGTTATTAATAGCTGAAGAAATGGGTAATGATGTTTGCCAGTGGAAGAGTGTTTTGAAGTAAATTTTCAGAAGATCCTACTTTTTGGGTCTACTGTATTGAAAATACGGTAGACTTTAAAAAGAGGCTGACTGCAGTGCATTCAACACCTAGTACCCCATAACATAAACAGGCATCACCTTGTAACAGTGCAGTAACAAGGTAAAATTACGTCATGTTCAGGTACGCTAGCATTGCTGTTGAACGTAGATCTACTGCCAAAGTACGGCGTGTTTGTATCTTTGACTATATCCCGCATTTGTGGACAGACAAAATTTAAACTTTAGAATATTGTCTTTAAAATGATTTTGTCTCGATTCGCACGTGATGTCACATGAGCGCAAAGAAGAACACTGAGTGGTAACAAAACGCCGTGTCATTTGATCTCCATACTAATATGATGGTCTTCACCTTTCAAAAGATCTCTGTACTGATATGATCTTTGATGGCATTCACCTTTCAAAAGCGCTCTGAATGCACATATTTTTGGCTCACGTGTGAAGCAAAAGTCAGTCTGTGTTCTGGGCCAGTGGTCATCGGTCCGCCATCGTCCGTGGTTGGTAAACTTTAACATAGGCATTTTCTTGGACACTATTCAAGCCAGTCTTCAAACTTGGCCCAAGGATACAAACCCAAACTTGGCACAGAGATATATGATGGTAAGACCTATCTATGCATACTAGTTTGGATGAGCCCTCGGCAAGGTCAAGGGTCACAAGAGGTCAGCAAATGTGTATAAAATGCCAATTTTTGATAGAATTGTAATAGGTAGCTGATGATGATACACCTTCCTATGTATACTAAGTTAGTCAACACGTCACAAGGGTCAGTGGTGTTTGACAGATGTGTGAAATGATAACATTTTGAGAAGACATGAATTTTTCTGGTGCAGATTAAGCCATCCCTGTACTAATTGTCACAGTGGTCATCTCTTGGCTGGACTTCGCGAACGAAGATTTTATAGGAGTTGCCCACGACGTCTGCAGGCTTGTTCGTGGCTGCGGAGGCCAATCCGGGACAGGCAGGTTCGACCGCAGTGGCTGCAGGGGAAGGTATGGCCAGAGTTCTGAGTTGCGGCATCTCTGTTCTTTCTCCTGAGCCGCTTGTCCTTAAGGCTAGCTCTGCGAGAGTCCTCAAAGGAGACAGCTGCCTTGTAAATAGTGGAGCGCCAGGTGTCACGGTCCACAGCAAGCGAAGACCACTGGTGGTGGTCGATTTGGCAGGCACTAAGTGACTTCTTGAGACAGTCTTTGTATCTCTTCTTTGGTGCCCCTCTGTCACGGTGTCCAGTAGCAAGCTCGCCGAACAGGGTGATCTTTGGTAGGCGATGATCCTCCATCCTGGAGACATGCCCCGCCCAGCGGAGCTGTGTCCGCAGCAGCAAAGCCTCGATGCTCACGGTTTCAGCCTGTTCAAGGACCTCGACATTGGTGACATAGTCACTCCAGTGAATGCCCAGGATGGTACACAGGCAGCGCTGGTGGAAGCGTTCGAGGAGTCGTAGTTGGCTGCGGTAGAGGGCCCAGGACTCGGAACCATACAGCAGGGTGGTGAGGACCACAGCTCTGTACACGCTGATCTTGGTGCCTGTTTTCAGCTGTTGATTGTGCCACACCCGCTTGAAAAGTCGCCCGAAAGCGCTGTTCGCTTTTGCCAGCCTGCTGTCAAGCTCCTTGTCCAGCTTGGCGTCCGACGTGATAATGCAGCCAAGGTAAGTAAACTGGTGCACTGACTTTAGTTCAGACTCGCCGATGGTGATGTGAGGAGGGCGATACACTGTCTTGGGTGCCGGCTGATGGAGGACCTCTGTCTTTTTCAGACTGACCTCGAGTCCAAAGAGCTGGGCAGCGTCTGCGAAGCAGGACGTGATGCGCTGCAGGGCTCTCTCTGTGTGTGCAACGAGGGCAGCATCATCAGCAAAAAGCAGCTCACGGATCAGTTGGTCTAGGGTTTTCGTGTGGGCCTGCAGTCGTCTGAGGTTGAACAGGCTGCCATCGAGACGATACCATTGAAAGCAGTGTATGGCCCCAGGCACCTGGTACAAAGTCCCCTGCGAAGCGCGAATGGCCAGGCACTCCTCACAGATAATACCTCCATCTTGAACCGCTGGTCGGAATACTTTCAGAGCCTCTTCAGCGCTGAGCGCACTGTTCAAGAAGCACAGTGGTCATACATGTGAGCCATAAGGGCTTTGCTTTGTTCTATCAATAGTGCCCCACTCGGGTCTGCCCTGGGGGACTTGGGTAGGGTTAACTACTTTTTAGTTCCCAGGGTCACCCTGGTCAGCCCCACAGGGTGGGTTTTGCCCTCTATTCTGGAGCATGTGTTTCTGTCTTCCCTTGGTCCATTCACCTGTATTTTTCTTTTTTAAACTCTCCCTACTGTCTGTGCTGCCTGTAGCTCTTGATATTGGATGTGTGTTGCTAAATGGTCTTGGGTTTATGTAGCGTATTAGACCAGCTGGCGACGTACATTCAATATTCTGTTTAGTTTTTTTTCACAATCAGTGCAGGCACGTCCTGAGAAAGTCTTGTTGCTGTCGGGACGTTAAGCAATGTACAATCAATCAATTCTATCAATAGTTGTGCGGCCCACGCTAATGTTGTCGTCTGATTTGCTGACACCATGAAGCAATTCCCATCTCTTTCGTTATTAAGAAAAAAATTTTTGTTTAAGCATAACTCTAGAGGTCACAAAAAGAGTGATGCAGGCAGTCGCTAGGTTATTTCGATCTTACTTTGAGGCATTCGTACATGTGTAACTCATAAGTCATTAAATGCAGACATAATCTTTGTGGTATAACCCAACCTCCCTGTCACTGTGAGTGGAACATTCCAACACACGGAACACAGTCATGCATCAACGCAAAAGCGAGCAGACGATTCTGAGACCAAAAGAAAAAAGCTGAAAAAAAAACAACAAACATAACCTGAAGTGTAATTAAAAATTTAACCCTTTTGAATGACATGGACCTTCCTTTTAATGAAGACCCTCAATGACAGTCCAGATAAGCGTTTCAGTAGACATTCTCTAAAACCATTCAACTCGAAAAGTATGGGGAAAGGTCCTAATAATATACTCATGTGTACGGAACCATGGATATGGAGTTATCCTGACTGCGGACTGCTGAGTGTTTTCATAAACGAAAGGTTACAATTCTGTAAGTGCAGTCATAAGTCTATTACTAGTAGTAATAGACTTTTGGTACCTTCCACTCCAGGTTTTGTTGATAATACCACCGCCATAGTTTTTTGAGTACAATGGTTTGGAGAACATTTACTGAACTGCTGTTATGGTTCTGGATTATTACTGAGAGACTTCATGAGAGAAATGTTATTCAGTAAGCTTTTAACTGTAACAGAAGCGTCGGGTGTTTTTTTCCCGCTCGGCGTACCCTCGCGATTGTGTTCATACAGCGTGTAGTCTTCTGTTCGTATGGAGGAAGGAGGGATGACGTCAAGGGTGAAATGCAGTGTGTTCTGTACTGTGTCCTACTTCCACACCAAACTGTATAAGTAAAGCTGTCATCAGTATGGCCTAAAATTGTAAGAAAGATGTTTGTCCAAAGAGAGAGAAAAACGCACAAATGTGAATGAAGAATTTAATGGATGGGGTGTTTTTTTAAGTGGTTTAGAGGTGTGGATTTATGTTCCAAATTATTGCATGGAAGCACATGACATACATGTGTGCATGAAGGTGTCTCAGCACCAAAACATGTCTGACGGTCACAATTAAGTGTCGCTTTTGTTTTCTATATGACTCTTATGTGTTAGCGAATCGAGACGAATGCGTTATTTCGATTGGTAACAAAATTATGGCTTTTGGTCACAGAGTAATATTGTCTGTAAATTCCAGCACAGAATTCAGCGGAAGAAACGTTGACATCACAGTATATCTTAATAATATTATTTGTTTACATCAACAACAAAATTATGGCTTTTGGTCGTATGCGAACATTTTTAGACAGACCTTATCACTCCCATTCTCAAACTGTATTAATTGATTCTTAGTCACCTCGGGCTTCGCTCTCGTTGAACATGAACCAAACAGTTTGAAAATGGGAGTCGCCCGGTCTGCTTATTGAAATGATAGTATATGAACACTCCACTTCTATGCTATAAGTATATTATCACTGCCTGTACATATCACATATTATTAGTGTCTATAGATACATGACTTAGCAAAAGATATTAATACTCGTACACTTATTGTAAAACATTTCAGTTGCACAAATCTTACACACACGCACGAGCACAAATCAGTGATTAGATTTTTAGGTACTCTCCTGTCTCCTAGTTTGAGTCTTATAAGCAGCTGTTATTGCACGGCAGATAAATGAGTACTTCTGTGTGTGTGTAGACATGATGAGTGGAAAATACATACAGTTTGAGAAAACATTGCAGGTTCAAAAGCCAACCCTTTTCTCACATTAGAATTGGGTCGTTCATATGTGCATGGGTGAAACTTTTTCCGTTTTAGAACGGAATCCGTTTTTGAAAAAAAGCTGTAGACGGAACTTCCGTTTTGAGGAAAAAAAAAAAAAAAAAAAAAAAAAAAAAAAGCTTTTTTCTGTGTTGCGATACTGATGACAGTGGCGTAGCAGGCAAAACGTTGACAATAGTTATGATGTTGAAGACAGTTAAATGTGGCAAGGTGACATTTTCTTCAGCGCCGCGGGGCGTTGCCCCTGCACCCCACCAGGGGCCACGCCCCTGGACCCCCTTTCAGTTTTTCAAAAATTTGGCTGTTTCACCCATGTATGTGTGATCCTTAGGGGCTTTGCCATTCTTAATGTTTTTTCTTTTTTTAATCTCTTTTTATGTAGCTGGACATGGGAGCTGCAGCCCTGGATTGGAAGTGCTTGACAAACAACAGTGAACACTCCTGTGATGTGCACATCTTGGGGCATGTTGGCGTGAAAAGAATGGCACTTAATAATTATGTTGACTTAATAATGGTTGCAGGTTTACATTTTGTTGTACTTATTAACATTTTTTTATATACGATTTTGTAAAAATTGTCTATCTGTGTGTGTGTACACACTACTAGGAAACAGTTTTGCATCATTAGAAAAATGTTGTCACCTTTAGCCACAGCAGTTGTATTCCATGAGCTGAAAGTATGAGCTACCCTTATAAGTTTATAATATATATGCTGGGTATATACAGTTCTGTGGCTCATCAGCCTGTATTTTGTTCTCTATCAAAACGGTGTAAAGCCATATTTTGACAAAAGATGTTTTTTTTTTTTTTCTCAAATACTATTCACAACTTTAAACACAAACTTGCTACAGAGATACCTGATGGGAAGACCTTTCTATGCACACTAATTTGGTTGATCCCTCAGAAAGGTCACGGGTCACGAGAGCTCAGGAAATAGGTTTATACTTTTCACAACTTCAAACTCAAATTTGGTACTGAGATACCTGATGGTAAGACCTATCTATGCATACTAATTTGGATGACCCCCTTGGAAAGGTCAAGGGTCACAAGGTCGGAAAATGTGTATAAAATGCCAATTTGTGACAAAATTGTAGGTATTGTCCACATTTTAGCAAATTTTTCAACCAAATTTGGCACAAAGATAGCTGATGGTGAGACCTTCCTATGCATACTAATATAGTCAACTCATCACAAAGGTCAAGGGTCACGGGGGTTATAATGTGATTTTTTTGTAATGAATACCTATCGCATTTTAGAAGGTGTAGAGGCGTAACAGCTATTTCTGGTGACCACTTCACATCACCTCATTGCATTTTAAGATTTACTTTTAAAAGCGTTTATTTAAATATAAAAAAAAACACATGGTCACATAGTGCACGTCATCAGTAAAAAAAAAAAGATAGAAAAGTAGTCCCTATCGCAGCATGCTTTTTTTTTGTTGGTAGGAACAGCCGGTTTTACACACATTATTTTAGTGACTCATGTTTTTGCCCGGTAAATGTTTTTAGTTGTGTAATCATGCGCAGTATGCTGAACATAAACATATCACTGAAATATACATGTGTTTGTTGATGTTTCTGTTATGTTCGATATTATTTTCAAAGCATTTTATTGAAGCTGATGAGCGCCACGTACTGTTGTTTACACCCACCATCATTGTCTCAAATCTGCCTAGCCACAATCAGCATTGTTCCTAACATTAACCCTTTTAACCCCATGGCTGTTTTTTCCAAATGTTGGAGGTGACTAATGGTTATGTACGAATTGCAGGAGACGGATCAACCCTGATAATTCAAGGGTAGTGCCAGATTAGCTCAGCACCAAGCTAATTTGGCACTACCCTTAAATTATTGGGGTCGATCCATTTCTTGCTGTAGGGCTTTGGGGCTAAATGGGTTAACAAACCACACAGTGCAATAAAAGTAGCACCAAGAACTTCTGTCATTTGTTTCTGTGATATGTGTAAGCTATGTACATAACAAAACATTAATCTGGTGTTGTGTTGAATTACATTCCTCAGGAGCTATGTACACAACACAAAACAATCTAGTGTAATTGCAGTCCCCAGGAGCAGGGCAACTGTAGCAGATTTCCTCGACTGAAGGAATTTACACACAAATGAACAACTTTAAGTTGAACAAATCAGTTCATTGCATTCTGCTAAGAATGTAACCCGTTTTCAACCTTTCCATCCTAGTATAGCCAGACGCACCTCTCCAAATTGATATTACAGGGATAAGTGCACTTCTTACTTCTATAACACCAGTAATGATCAACAACAAAGGAGAATACACGTAAACACAGACCGACTGACTCATTTTGTGTTTAGTTACTTACAATTGTTACGTGTTTGGTTGTAAACATATAACAATAGTAATGACAAATTATGACACAATGGAGGCATTAAAGCGGTGTGCTCTAGGGTTCATGATGAAACAGGTTCTCAATGTTGTCAGACCCCACCCGGGTCTGCCCTGGGGGACTTGGGTGGAGTTAGGTATTTTTTAGTTCCCAGGGTCACCCTGGTCAGCCCCCCAGGGTGGGTTTTTCTCTCTATTCTGGGGCATGTGTTTCTGTCTACCCTTTGTCCATTCACCTGAATTTGCCTTTTTAAAACTCTCCCTACCGTCTGCACTGCCTGTAGCTCTTGATATTGGATGTGTGTTGCTAAATGGTCTTAGCTTTATTTAGGCCCCATGTTGTAGGTTTATTTAACGTATTTGACCGGCTGGCGACATACATTCAATTTTCTGTTTAGTTTTTTTTCACAAGCAGTGCAGGCACGTCCTGAGAAAGCCTTGTTGCTGTCGGGACGTTAAGCAATGTACAATCAATGTTGTCAGAGACTTATACTCTTCTTGTCACAAGTCCATGTGAGTATGCAAACATAACAGAGGTCTTCTAGCGGCCCTGCTCAACGTTGGAACTCTTATGTTCAAGGGAGAACAGGAGGGGAGCAGAGAAGTATTTAATTACATTCATACTTCAAAAACTCTTAGTACCCTCTTTGTTATTGTAAGACAAACTGAGAACATTTGAATACAAAGTAGGTTATAATAATAATACTGGTTAATATATAGGCACTTTACCCATTTCTGCGACTCTGCTCAGCGCTGCGAACTGAACGGCCCAGCATGCATGCTCACGTAACACTACTGACACGCAATCACTCTAAATACAAGCACGGTCAAAATCAATTTGGGAATTTGGCCGATCGCTTGTATATGAAATTTATAAAGTGGCCTGGAACCGGTACCAAAGTGTTGAAGAGCCGGAGAAAGAACCCCCCTGAGGCCGGCGTCCGCCCGAATTACGGCCCGTGACACAAGACGGGAGAAACTTGAAGTCGGCGACGCCACTGAACCTCGCACTGAGGCGCCTTTACCACTGTGCCTCGGACCGCTCCGCCCCTTTACCACAGGCTTTTTTGTACTATGGCAGGCCTTCAGTATTCTACCTCGCCCCACCCCACACACGCACTTTACGTTATGCAAACACACACACCCCTTAACAGTTTTGTTGCAAACCGGTGTTAACTTTCCAGGCGTGTTTGGGGGTGACGGGAAACAGTGACGTGTTGGCTTGTCGCAGTAAAGGTCTGCTTAACCCTTATTCGGAATACACCAGTGTATGACTGAAATAAGTTTGACTAAAATATTTCAAGGCGATAGTGCCAGAATAACTTGGCGCCTCTACTGAGGCGCCCACATACTCTGGCACCATCCTTGAACTAAAGCCATTGGTCTATATTCTTATCTGTAAGTACTATAATGTAGTTTGCATATGGCAGCCAGGTGTACAAATTTGAAGCTTTTAGCCTCAGTATGATATGGCTTAATACTGAAACACCTAACAATTGTTTGCTAGTACGTTCATGCGAGCAACTATCTGTACATGATCTGACGCTGACAGAATGAGATGACTCACTGAGCCCTCCTTTCTTCGTATGTACACGGCCACAAAGAATACGTTCGAAATCCTGGCCAGGAAATCAAATGTTTTGAGTGGTGCTGATTATATTATCCTCGTTTTTATTTTATTTTTTTATTTATTTATTTTTTGGCGAGGTAAACTGTTTCCACTGAGCTACAACTGTTTCCAGATATTGGAGAATGTATGAAATGAATAGGCCGCTTCGAAACTGAGTCTGACTAGACAGCCTGAACAAGAGGTGCACTCTCAGTGGGTACTTGTACAATGTAAACTTGTTGGGCACCGTCTGCAGAAATCTTGTAGTAGAGCTGCATGGTGGCTTCACCATAGTGTCTGTTTCTGAGCTCCTCTTTCAGAGCGCCTGTTTCAGTCCGTCAAATCATCATGTGTTACTGAAAAACGATCATCACTGGCACACCCTTGTTCATGAGCCACTGCCTCCTTGACACCCACATGGAACATGGAAAAGTCCCCGTGCACTGATTAATGGCCAAGGTCAGGAATATGCTCTAGGTTCTGTGCAAGGTACATGTTTTGATACTTCGGCGTTATCTCTTCTCGTTGGAAAAATCAGTATATCATAGTTTCCGTCTGTCCGTCCAATTCTCCTTCACTCCTTGTCATTCTGGGGTGTAGGGGGCTCTGGCTAGAGGTAGTACCTTTGCTGTTCGGCAGCTGCGTCCATCACGGACGGGCATCACTGGTCCTCATCCATCTCCTTAATCTCTCACGTGCTGGCTCCAAGCGCCACACCCTGGCAAACCGGCCACCTCACATATGGCTGGTGGGCTAAACCACGTGAGGGCCGGGGTGGTGTTCACATTGCACCACTAGGTGGATGAGCTGTTTCTGACAGCCAACGGCTAGAGGACGGAGGAGATCAGGTTGGATCCAACGGCCAAATGTGGGGGAGTAAACCCTTCAAATCAGGAGTGGAGCCCCGAAGGCAGACAGCTGCCTGTATTCACGCACTGTTCTGGCAGCTCCTGCAGCCAAACAGATGCCAAACGTACTGCTTTGCATTCCTTTGGATACATCAGCGAGGCCGAGAGGGGGATCTTGACGACTGGGCATCCCAGGATCTCCATACACTTCGCCCAGGCTTGCGCACTGGAGAGGTCACTCCAGTGACTGACCCAGCAAGCGCATACTCCATTGTCTTCCGAGACAGGATGCCGATAACTAACCTTGTCATTCTGCTATCAAGTGTAGTTTAGTAAATACGAAAAAATATACTTTCTTAGAAACTATACGGCATTAACTTCATGCTTGGCACAATAGTAGTTGGCTGTAGGGCGATTGTACACAATGATTTTTCGATGACCTTGTATGAAGGTCAAGTAACAAAGGTCAATTACAAATATTTTTTAAAATTGTCAAATTTCACCAAAATCTGCACCCTCTCGCACACTGTGGCAAGATCTGAGTCCAAATTTGGCTCAGTTGTAACTTATAATCTGCGTTCTTATAAACACATTAAATTAGAACTTTACAGCAGATTTAAAATAAAATGTATGCAAAGCATATGGAGTTCCACAGAGATCCGTCCTGGGCCCGGTCCTTTTCACACTCTACACCTCTCCTCTGTCCAACATCATCCAGTCTCACCGCATACACCACCACCTCTACGCTGACGACTCACAACTGCAAGACAATGACAAACTCGACAACACTCAGTCACTACTGACTCGCACGGCTGACTGCTACGAAGACGTGAAAAACTGGATGACAGCAAACAAACTGAAACTGAACGACGACAAAACGGAAGCCATGCTGGTAGGCACTCGCCAGAAACTCTCCCAGCTCCCTCCCTCTCTCCACCTTCAACTCGATAGCACCCCCATCTCCCTCTCTGACTCGGCCAAGAACCTCGGCGTCATCCTCGATTCCTCTCTGTCCATGACCAGCTTCGTCTCCGCCACGACCCAGGCATGCTATTTCCACCTCCGCCGCATCAGTCAGATCAGAAAATACCTCACTACCGAAGCTGCCACCAAACTTGCTGTCTCTCTCATCTTATCTCGCATAGACTATTGCAACTCTCTCCTTTCCGGTCTCCCTCACTCCACCCGTCCACTCTCCAGCGCATCCAGAACAATGCTGCCCGCCTCGTCCTCAGAAAGAAAAAATCCGACCACATCACACCCCTGCTCAAACTCCTCCACTGGCTCCCAATCCCCCAACGCATCCAATACAAAGTTCTGTCTCTCTGCTACAAATCCCTGAACAACTGCGCTCCTGCCTATCTCTCTAACTTACTTCACCCCTACACACCTTCCCGCTCTCTCCGCTCTGCCTCCGACCCTCTCCGCCTCCACATCCCTCGCACCAAAACACTTTCGGCCCCCGCTCCTTCTCCGTCTACGGTCCATCCACCTGGAACACTCTCCCACTCTCTCTCCGTCAGAAACACTCTCTCTCCTCCTTCCAGTCCGCCCTCAAAACTCACCTCTTTCAACAGTTTTAGCACTATATCACCACACTCCCCACCCCAAGCTGACCGTCGTAATGTATTTCACTGTTTGTGGTACGTGAGTCATTGTCTAAAGCGTGCGCATGCGTGCGCGAGTTGTGAGTGTGCGCTTAGAGTTATAATTATTATAAGATAAGCGCATTATAAATACCGTAATTATTATTATTATTATTAATAACTTTAGTTAAAATTTCAGTGAACGTTCATTTGTCTTTTTTTATTTCTTCTTCTTATCACAAAACTTTTCATGCTGCTTCCAAGGTACATCTATAAGGTAACGGGCACACGCACACTATGCATTAATCATGTATTACTATTTATTAATTAAAATGACATTTTGTTCATGAATAAAGTGTGCACAATATATATATGATATATTAGTCACTGTAAATAATCGACTTCACATCAGCACACAGGAGCAATCCAACAAACAATACAAACCTATGAACACCTAAAAAGATGTTCTGGACAAATTTAATAAATTAGATAAACAAAAAACAATTGCCATGAGTCTTTTAGGAACAAAATGAGTCTCTGACCTCTGCCCTTTCCACTTTCAAGACGTTCCTGTACCAATACAGCCTGCGAGTCTTTTTACATCAGCAATACCAGAAGTTCTTGAAGACTGTACCACTATTTTTCATTAGTTTTTAGCAAATCAATTAACAACCAAACTCATTATTATCAGTGGCATCGTCTTTATCATCTGCGACTGTTCATCGTGATCTTCCTCTGAGCCGCTATGATTCTCACTACCGTCTGTCTGTACATTTCAGAGCATTCTGTACGCATATGCGCCCTGATATTGCCCGTAATCTGACACACATGCACTCCGAAGAACCTCTTCGGATGCTGGTAGTCACGACATCCATCCAGTCATCAACAGTATGTTCTTGTCTTTTGTTCCGTCTCCCGGGATCGGCATGTTTCGTGCGGGGATCAGGAGCTGCAGGTTTGTGACTGATGAAGCTCTACTCAGTGATGCCCACTCATAGAGTTCACACAGGGTTTCTGCATTGTACTCGGTCGTGTCAGCGGTTTTTCGGTGTACGTGCGCGGTAACGAGCTCAACGATTAGCACGGAGTTTTAGGCTAACAGAGTTCTAGAGTAATCAGTGCGGGCTATTCTGTCATTGAGGGCGGACGTATGTGGATAAGCTAGTAGTATTCCAATACTGTGAAACTTAGATTTCAGGTACGTTTTTATATGTATTAGCCACAGCTACTGAGTTAAAGGTAGTCAGTATGCGTTAGTAAGATTTAGTTCGGTTGTGTAGCGTTGGTTTGGTTCATTTATGTCGGTTTGAAATTTGTTGAGACAACCGGTGGTTTTCCTATGTATTTTTTTTTACCGGCCGGATGGGTAACTATTTCTAAGGAATGTGAGGTGTGTATACCCGGTAAATCGTTTATCAAGGTAGTACGTGGTTGTGTTAAGTATAATATTTAGTTCCTATGTACGAACCAATCTATGGCGCGTGCGTCATGTAGTTATGGTCTTTTTCAGTTTAGTGACTGAGTTATGGTGTGTTGCGAATCTAGTCTGTTTTATGAAGCACGAGGGTGTTAATTAACGTGTAGATTTATTTGTATCAGCCAGGTTACGTAATATACCTCATATCCTCCAACATGTGTGTGTTAAGCAAGTATTATAACATTATTGTACAGAGTTCGTGTGCGGAGCAAGAGACGTCACGCCAAGACATATGACGTCAGTCAACAGATTGATTGATTGATTGTACATTGCTTAACGTCCCGACAGCAACAAGGCTTTCTCAGGACGTGCCTGCACTGCTTGTGAAAAAATAAAAAATAAACAGAATATTGAATGTATGTCGCCAGCCGGTCAAATACGTTAAATAAACCTAACACATGGGGCCTAAATAAAGCTAAGACCATTTAGCAACACACATCCAATATCAAGAGCTACAGGCAGTGCAGACAGTAGGGAGAGTTTTAAAAAGGCAAATACAGGTGAATGGACCTCGGGTAGACAGAAACACATGCCCCAGAATAGAGAGAAAACCCCACCCTGTGGGGCTGACCAGGGTGACCCTGGGAACTAAAAAATACCTAACCCCACCCAAGTCCCCCAGGGCAGACCCAGGTGGGGTCGTCAGTCAACAGAGGCTGCCGCTGGAGGAACGTGTCGTTAGGACATTCACCGCTCGGGGAGCAAGAGACGTGGTGCCGAGCCACCAAAGTCAACCCGGCGGCAGAGGCTGCGCTAGAGGAGCGTGTCGTGAGGACGTCCACAGCTCGGGGAGCGTGGGATAGCTTCAGCAACGTGGAACGCAAGGAAACTGCACGCCTAGACGTGGGACTATGCGAACTGTACAGATCGATAACACCAGTGAACATGGTGGAAAATGAAGACTTGTACCTAACCTGGCTTTTGTTACTTTTTGTGTGTGGTAATGAGTGTGAAGTACTAGAGTGGAAAATTGTGAATTTTGTGGAGAGTGTTTTTGTTGTTGTTGTTGTTGTTGTTAATATTATATGTAGGGCCGCAGTGAAAATGATGGTTGGTGTCCATGCTGTAGGAATGCGTCTGACTGCGACTGTCAGTGTTGTTAGCGTGTGTGCCGTTGTGCGCGTGAGTCCGCTGTGCGTGCGACTGTTGAAAGTTAGCGTACGTTACAAGATTAATTTCCGATGCTTACGCTGCTTCAAAGTGATTCATGGCAGTTGGCTCACTAGGCAGTGTCGACAGGGTGAGAGCTGATTTTTATGTTTCCACTTCTGCATGACTTACCAAAATTTAGCCTCAGGGCAGGGCCAGTGGGTAGGTTCTACATCACAGCTGATTCCAGATGTGAAACTGAGGGACAAGATCTATTTGAAGCAAAATGGGCAGCACCACTCAGCGGATATACAGGAGTCAAAATTCAATGAGTGAACGATCTGTCTCTTCAATAGATGAAAGCTTATCGAGTTGGTTGAATCTCTGTGAAGGTAACGTGGTCCTCATCAGCATTTCAACAGGCACTGCTGCTCGTATATCTAAAACGCTTTACAGTAGGAGAAAGTGCATAAGTAGCTTTAAAGAAAGAACGCCTGAAGTCAAGGCCTCCAACAAACGAACCATGGATATAATTGCCTGTTGAGGATCTTTGGAGCTGTGCTGAAAAAGAAAACAACCATTTGCACTGGAGGAATGTCTGCCATTTTGGAAGCTAACAGGTCGCTATTTAGGGCACATGAATGTCAAAGGCCGGTCAGTTGAGAAATCTGAGCTTGAGATAGTACTTTCTCATCCCCTCGGGCCACTTCCATGGGATCTTCATTCAGACGATGGTCGCCTGAGAAAAAGCAGAAACGCTGTTCAGACACAAAAAAAGACTGTCCGCTGGTTGATTCATTGCCTCCCCATTCAGGAGCTATCACAGCTAACTCATCTTTGATAATTTTGACTGTGTGGTCTGGGTCTGGGTGGTCATGTTCATTCTAGTTCAAATAGATCTGTTCCTCATTGAGCCTCATGAGAAATTCATATATGGATTCAGCTTTGAGGTAGAATCTGCCCCTGCCGTGAGGCTAAATTTATCACACACGGTCTGAGTGCACTTGTTTATTCGCGTGAGTTATTCGGATTTAACGTCAAAGGGCAACTAAAGCAATCTCAAGGCGGCGGGGGTACGAGAACCAGATGGGTTCCCGCCTGCTGGCTGAATAGAATAGCTTGACCTTTCCATGGCTCATCCATATTAGTATTCATAGAAGAATAGCTTGTATCAGTCGTGCATGTGTGTCAAGTCCTGAACATTACAGGTGCTTCTGAGTAATAAATGCCCCGAGATGTACGGACATGTGCAGGCTTTAAGGCTACGCTATGAGATTCAAAAGTCAGAGAAAGATCGTGATAAACAGCAGCAGAAGGTGAATAAGACGATGGTGAAATGAATAGACAACCAACCCCCATCCCCCAGGCTCACTGACGACATAGCTGAGGCCAAGCGCGAGCGCCGACAAGCGGAACGCCGCTGGCGCTCATCCGACCTTACCGTTCACAGACAGATCTTCCAAACAACTAGATCCAAAGTCTGCAGAATGATCTCCGACTCCAAACGTAAACACCTTCAAAACAAAATCCTGGAATCAACTTCTTCCAAAACCCTCTACGCTACCATGAACACACTCCTAGGCACTTCTAAAGACTCTCCTCTCCCCAACACACACAGCAAAGAAGAACTCCCGTCCGCTTTTTCCACCTATTTTTCCGACAAAATTCTAACTCTGCGCAACACACTCGACACTCTGCCTTCTCCCCCTTGCCCTCCCGACCTCCCCTTTTCCGGCACCCCCCTCCCGTCCTTCCGCCCCGTCTCTCAGGATGAAGTCCTCAAAACCTGCGAACTAGACCCCCTCCCAGCTTCTCTCTACCGGGACGGCCTTCCAAAACTTCTGCCCTTCATTACCGACATCAACACATCACTAGAGAACGGCTCCGTCCAAGATATCTTCAAGTCCGCCATCGTCTGTCCTCTCCTCAAGAAACACAACCTTGACCCAAACGAACTCAAAAACTATCGCCCAGTCTCCAATCTCTCTTTCCTGTCCAAGCTTCTTGAGAAAGTTGTTCTCAACCAGCTCAACCTTCACCTCGCCGACAACAACCTCCTCAGTCCCTTTTAGTCTGCCTATCGCAAACATCACAGCACTGAAACAGCCCTTCTACATATCTTAAACGACCTGCTTCTCTCGACCGACTCGGGCAACATCTCCCTTCTTACGCTACTCGACCTCTCTGCCGCCTTCGACACTATAGACCACTCTATCCTCCTCCACCGCCTTCACCACTCCTTCGGCATCACTGACTCTGCTCACTCCTGGTTTCTCTCCTACCTCTCCGACAGACAGCAGTCCGTCACCATCGACGGCGTCTCCTCCAACCCAGTCACGCTCTCCTGCGGAGTTCCACAGGGGTCCGTCCTGGGCCCGGTCCTTTTCACACTCTACACCTCTCTCCTGTACATCATCCAGTCTCACCACATACACCACCACCTCTACGCTGACGACTCACAACTACTAGACAAAGACAAACTCGACAACACTCAGTCACTACTGACTGCTACGAAGACGTGAAAAACTGGATGACAGCAAACAAGCTTAAACTGAACGACGACAAAACGGAAGCCATGCTGGTAGGCACTCGTCAGAAACTTTCCCAGCTCCCTCCCTCTCTCCATCTTCAACTCGACAGCACCCCCATCTCCCTCGGCCAGAAACCTCGGCGTTATCCTCGATTCCTCTCTTTCCATGACCAGCTTCGTCTCCGCCACAGCCCAGGCATGCTATTTCCACCTCCGCCGCATCAGTCAGATCAGAAAATACCTCACCACCGAAGCTGCCACCAAGCTTGCTGTCTCTCTCATCCTATCTCGCATCGACTATTGCAACTCTCTCCTTTCCGGCCTCCCTCACTCCACCACTTTCACTCTCCAGCGCGTCCAGAACAATGCTGCCCGCCTCGTCCTCAGAAAGAAAAAATCCGACCACATCACTCCCCTGCTCAAACTCCTTCACTGGCTTCACATCCCCCTACGCATCCAATACAAGATTCTGTCTCTCTGCTACAAATCCCTGAACAACTGCGCTCCTGCCTATCTCTCAAACTTACTTCACCCCTACACTCCTCCCCGCTCCCTCCCTCTCCGCCTCCACATCTCCCGCACCAAACTCAGCACTTTCGGCCCCCGCTTTTTCTCTGTACACGGTCCATCCACCTGGAACACTCTCACACTCTCTCTCCGTCAGAAACACTCTCTCTCCTCCTTCCAGTCTGCCCTCAAAACTCACCTCTGTCAACAGTTCTAGCACTATATCACCACACCCCCCACCCCAAGCTGACTGTGTAATGTATTTCACTATTTGTGGTACGCGAGTCGTTGCCTAAAGCATGCGCGAGTTGTGAGTGCGCGCTTAGAGTTATAATTATTATAAGATAAGCGCATTATAAATACCATTATTATTTATTATTATTAATAGCAATTGGATTTAGTAAATTTATTTGCTGAAAACATTCAATGGTAGTAAGTCTTCAAGCACTTCTGTTCTTGCTGGTGTACACAGACGTTGAAAGCTGTATGGCAGAGTTATGTTTTGAACGGAAGTGGAGAGGATAGACGCATTTGTTTCTAAAAAACTCAAGACTTTTATGCCAGTTTTCGTTTTCTTCGTTCGTGTTGGCCAGAACATCTAACTTGAGCTGAACAATTGTAAACCTGAACTGTTTCATGCAAGCAATGAACAACCAACATCCATGCCAAGCTTACACATACATGCATAGTAAGAATGTGTTTTTTTTTAGGATTGGGGGGGGGGGGGGGGGGAGCCAACATCCATGTCAATCTTACACATGCATGCATAGTAACAATATATGCCAGAACATTTTTTTTTGTTGTTGTTGGTGGGGGGTGAGTAGAGATATCGTTAATGTTTATTAGATTTGTTACGGGATATTTTTTTTTGTTTTTGGTAGGGGGTGGGTGGTTGGGGGGTGGTGGTTTACAGATATTGAGGTATTACAAGAACACGGGTGAACCTCCTTAAAAAAAAAAACAGTGTCAAAATGTTATTGCTTGCCAACAGCTAGTTCAACATCTGATAAATTTAGAATACATTTTCAGTGAAAACACAGTTCTTATGTGGACTTCACCTCGGCCAAACTCGGACTTCCACCAGGATTTGAACCTGGATCTTCCACCAAGACAGTGGACATGTTAGCCAGTTACACTATAGAAGTTTGTGCATCTGGACAGATAGCGCAGTCCACAAAAGAACGTGTATGACCAATCCACACAATAAGTGTGACCATGATCTTTCCAACAGGTCAATGAAATGAGCAAGTGTTCAAGTGTCTAAACATAAGGTTTGGGTTTTGTACCAGTGAAATTAGAGTTGTCTCTGATACATATATTTTTCTCACATTTGTCAACCCTCTGTGACCCCTGATCTTTTGGGAGGTTAACTAAATTATAATGCTTAGAAAAGTGTTAGCATCAGCTGCTTTTATGCCAAATTTGATTGAGAAGTTTGCAAATACTTTGATAAAAACTAGTTTTCACACACTTGCCAACCTCCTGTGACCCTGGACCTTTCCGAGGGGTCATACAGGGTGAGTATAGATTGCTTTACGTCCCGCAAGCGACAAAGGCCTTCTCAGGACGTGCCTGCGCTAAATGAAGAAAAGAACTGCAAGAAGCGCAGACAGGAGGGAGAATTTCAAAAGAAAAATACAGATGAATGGACCAGAAAGACAGAAATACAAACCCCCAAAAGAGTAGAACCCACCTTGCAGGGGTTAGACAAGGTGACCCTAGGAACTAAAAAGTAGACAACCCCACCAGGCCGAGGGGTCATACACATAGAAAGGCGTTATCATCAGGTACCTCTATACCAAGTTTGGGTTGGAAGTTGAAAAATAGTATCCAAGAAAAAAAAACCCACCCAGATATGACATATTTCTCTCTCACACACATGCTCACATTAATGTGCTGTCAGAAAAGCATGCATGTGCACAGCAGTATATCTTGCATCCTGTATGTTGGTACATTATATCTTGTATCCTGTATTTAGGTACAGGCAACCTCAATTCAAACAAATTACAGCAAGACTGACATTGTACCATGAAGTTCTAGTTCTCTCACAATTTTTCACCTCTCCTTTCTCTTCCAGGATCTGTGTGTTGTACCAGATGATCATATATTTGATGTCATCAGCAAATGGCCATATGAAGAGTTAACTGACTTTTCAACATGTAAGCACATAAGCATTTTCAGATTTTATAAATCATTTATCCTGGTTGATGTGTTGCATGTACATTTATATTATGCAACAAAACCTCACTTCTGTCTGTGCCTCTCTACTGTACTCTACTTTAAGATGGGGGCATGAGGTTCGTGTGCCTTTAGTTCACTGTGAAATGATGTATCACATGTATAACTGATCCACAAAAACACTGTGAACTTTGTCACCCTGACCTTTCCAACCCACCACTGACGTGATCAAATATTCAAGTGTCTTGATAAAAGCAAAACATTGGCTTTTTGAACCTGTGAAAACATCCCCCCCCCCTCCCCCCCTTTCTAGAGCAGTAAAAGTAAATAGCAATTTGCATGTTAAATCAGCAATGTCTCAGAAAATATGTATTCTGTAAATCTCTTTGTCTCTTCAGCTCAACATGTATTACGGCATCACAAGAAGAATGGTTGAATCATATGTGAGCCTTTGCAAGGAGTGTGCACCAAGACAGCCCCAAAGGAACAAGGATGCTCTGCATCCTATCAAAAGCCAGGATTTCATGGAACGGGGGCAGGTACACTATACTTAACACAGTTGAATAATTACTATTTGTCCGTTTGGCAAATCTTGCTTTCTCCATGTGAATGGTCAACAAGTCATACAATTTTATATTAGAAAGAAAAACAGGCCATTATTAATTGGACCAAAGAGTTTACCCCTTACAGAAAGAGCTGCCACTCCCTCCTTGCCCACGACAATACTAAAGAAAATGTTATTTGTGCCCCTGCATGTTTTTATTTTTGTTCTCAGTGCTTAGTTAGTTATTGGGGTTTAATGCTGAGCAGGCGACTAAGGCCATCTCACGGCGGCTTATGACTGTAACAGATTTTGAGAAAGCAATGTCATGGCATAAGGCTGCAATCAGTGTGACAGTATAATCAAAAACCAAGCGCGCAGTTCAGTCGCAGTTGGACTGTTCCATGCCAAAATCACTGTCCTTTCCAAATCCATGGCTGTTTGTAGCCCTTCAAACATGCACTGGGTTTTAAGGATGCAGACAAAAAGAGAGACGACCTTGTCAAAATACAAAAATATGAATGCATACTTCTGCACTTATAAGCAATAATAATGAATGTTAGGAGAGCTTGGGCAGGGTAGACATTGTGTCTAGTGAAGGGCTGGATTCCTAGGGAATGCAAAGAAGTCGTTTCTAAAGTATTTTCATGGATTCAAAATCACAGTGCATCTGGGTACTTCAACCTCAAGTCATATGCGCTGAATTACATGTCAGTGTAATTTTCACATCACTTTTATCTTGTCAGCACTCAAACCTTGCGTGCGTGTGTCTGTGTGTGTGGCTGACGTTTGTGATATCAAAAACAACTTGTAACCTCTTTTACATCATGAACACTGGCAAGTGGTTACTGAAAAACGGCTGACCAACAAACTTGAATGCTGAAAACTCAAATGTACACGGGCAATGCCCTCAGTTTTAACACTCTCTCCCTCCTCTTTTGAAACGGAACATCTGTTTATTATTAAAATAATAACTGAAATAAAATTAAAGGCTTAAATAGTGTGCACACACTTGGTTCACAGTAACGGAGGAGAAATCGCTGTGAATGTACACAAAACAGTACACGCCTTTGTTGGCATTCCAAGCTGTAAACACCTGCGTAGTGGCGCGTCGATAGGCTCGCTGCCCTGCTAGCACAGTCAGGCAGGCATGGAGTGGCCGTTCTCCCCTTCCTGCAGTAGCTTGGCCAGCTGGCTTCAATTTCGCAACTAAGGCCAGATAAGAAGTGCTCTCTCTGTAAGGGCTAAACACTTTTATTGAACTTCTTGCACAAACATTTGTAACTTTTCTCTCTCTCTGTTTCACTTGGACCTCATTGACAGGCCCCAAAACTGGGAGTTGATGGTGAAAACCAGTACATCGCCCAATACATGAATCATTTTACCAAATTTCACATCATATGGCCAATGAAAAGTAAATCTGCTAAGGAGCTTGCACTAGGACATCAGTAAGTCACTCCAACGGTCTCCAAGTACCAAGGTTGTAATGTGGTAGTAATAAAGCTGAATTATATATATAAATGCTCTTGGTATGCTGTATGTCACCGACAATGCCTCAGGAAAGCATTACTCATGAATACAGTGTGCAGACACGGCACAGTCATACCAAAAATCACCTGGACATGGAATTTGGTGTGGCGTGGACTGGACACAAAAAGCGCTCGGGCGACCACATTTGTTGTCATATGTGTACAACTGCAACCAAAGAATGGTATAGCACAAAAGTGGAGTGCTCATATACTATCATTTCTGAGACTTCTGCAATTGTTATAATCACAGTCACTGAGCATGGGGGCGTCTATAAATTAAACAGCTGCAGAAAGGACAGAGGCTAGGTCTGTCTGCAAAATGATATTTGTATACTCCACTTCTACGTTTATCAGCAAAATCTTTCACACATGCTCAATGGTATGCTTCAAGTTGTTATGCTTGCATCAGGCAAAATTTTAAAAAAGCAAGAAATGCTCACAGGTATGACCAATCTACATGTGTGACTGTCACGACACGCCTGACGGAGTCAGGGCGCCGTGGACAATGTAAGCGCTAACCGCTCGAGAAGCCCACCCACTCTAAATAAATCACACAACGCCAGTGATAAACAACAAACAAATCTTTTATTACCTACTGTTACTCTAACCCCCACCCCAACCCGCTAACGCCCCACACCCTCACACATGCACTCATATAACGTATTAACACAAAAAAAGATTAACAGATAACAAAGACTAACAGATAAAAATGGCTAATAGGTGAAAATGACCAACAGGTGAAACTGACTAACAGGTGAAAATCGGCAATGGCTATACAAGGCGGGTACTTTGTCTCTGTACAGTGTCCTCTGTCCCACACTAGACAGGGTGGCTCGCAACGTAAGAGTACTCCCTACACCGCAGAGCGCCGTAGCCGCGCTTGCCCACGCACGCCTGTGACCGACGCGCAGAACGTAGAATTAGCCTGCTGTAGCCAACGTCAAAGTGCTTGTCCAACAGGACTGGCTAGCGAAGGCGTTCCGACTCCCGATGATGCTTCACCGTTGGTCATGGAAGATGAAGAGATCGACGAACGACGAAATCTTCGAAGCCAGTGCACTGGAAAAGGGCGCATTGTCAGTCAAAGTGCCAACACAGTTAATTCTGGCCTACACGCACCTACTCACAAACCACGTGAGTTGTGTCTCGTCTCACCCTAATACCCGCCTTGGCCATATTAAATATACAATCATGGATAAAAAAGATTCCTATGTACATTCCACATTTACCAGGTCTGCACTAGGCGGGGAAGTGGCGCAGTGGTTAAGGCGTCTGCCTCCAATGCCAAAGGTGCGAGGTTCGATACTGGGTTCCGGCGTTGGATTTTTCTCCTCTGGTGTCACCGTCTGGGCAGTGGGCAGATGTTCACATCTGCACGGGACATAGACGACCCCGGCCCCCACGAGTCCCCTGCTGCCTTGCAGGCCTGGCCGCTTGGCTGCGGAAAGGCTAAGGGAGAAAACCCCTGACATCAAAGCCCCCGTGTCTCCGGGGAAGGCTTTTGAGCCAGAGACTAAGACAAGGACAGTCTGATATAAAACCTACGACCCGAGGACCTCGATGCCACCGTCCCAGCTTGCTAGGCCATGGCAAACGAACCAAGGGTTTAAAGGGTGGGGCCAGTACTGCGCACACTGCACTCCACCAAAAAGCTCCACCGCGCAGGCTTTAGGAAACGCCCACGGACTATGACACTGAACTTTCCAAGTCCTGTAACGATGGGCTAGGGGCAAAACGGCAGGTGAAAGATGTCACTGGAAGCCGCAGTCTCAAACCTGCATGCAGGCGGTTCAGGATATTGGTCGCCTGATGTTGACCTGGGGATGACAACGTCACTCGGCACACCCTGAACGACCAAGCAGCCTTCTCTAGGGACAGCACTGCTTGCTCCACACGGAGAGGGGCCTAGAAAAGGTGGCCTAACCAAAGCTCATCCCCTCGTAACCCCAGTTGGCTAGCCGCGGTCAACGGGCATCTTCTCATGCGGTCAGAAAACAAGAAAAAACAATGGATCCACTCTCATGACGACCACGACCGGACTCAACGTAGCATGCTGGAACATCCGAACCATGCTCGACACAGCAGACAGCGGACGCCCTGAACGTCGCTCCGCCCTCATTGCCCATGAATTGCGGAGGTTAAACATCGACATCGCCGCGCTCAGCGAAGTACGCCTTCCGGAGGAAGGCAGCCTCCAAGAACTTGGCGCTGGCTACACCCTCTACTGGTCAGGCAGGCCTGCATCAGAAAGACGGCTCTCAGGCGTGGGCTTCATGGTGAAGACCCCCATTGCGACTAAGTTGGAAAACCTACCAACGGGTCACTCCGACCGCATCATGTCCATGCGCCTCCCACTGAGACACCAGCAATACGTCACCCTTCTCAGTGTGTACTCCCCAACCCTCCTGGCAGAGCCTGCAGAAAAAGACAAGTTCTACTCTGACCTGCGCAGCCTCCTGCAGAGCACCCCTGCAGACGACAAAGTCATCATCCTTGGCGACTTCAACGCCAGAGTGGGCCAAGACTCTGAAGCCTGGAAAGGAGTCCTCGGCAAGCATGGCGTTGGGAACTGCAATGACAATGGTCGCCTACTGTTGGAGCTCTGTGCAGAGCAACAACTTGTCATCACCAACACTACTTTCCAGCAAAAGGACAGTCGAAAGACCACCTGGATGCATCCTCGCTCCAAGCACTGGCACCTTATCGACTATGTCCTAGTGCGTCAGAGGGACCGCAGTGACGTCCTCCTCACCAGAGTGATGCCCAGCGCAGAGTGCCACACTGACCACCGCCTTGTTCGCTGCAAACTCAGGCTCCGCCTCAAGCTGAAACCCAAGAAAGGGGGCCCTCCCAAGAAAAAGCTTGATGTTGCCAGCCTTCAGCGTGACGACAAGAAAGCTGCCCTTCAGGCCGATTTACAGCGCATGCTCAAAGACACAGTTGATCCAGCAGACTCCTCCCCTGAAACACTCTGGGAACAACTGAAAACTGCTATTGTAAAATCCTCTGTGGAAGTCTTGGGCTTTGCTAGAAAGAGGAACAAAGACTGGTTTGACGAAAACGACGTAGAGATCCAGGAACTTCTAGCAAAAAAAAAGAGCCGCCCACCAGGCCCACCTAGCCCAACCTTCCTGCCCTGTGAAGAAGTCTGCCTTCCGCCTCATCTGCAGCAGTCTCCAGCTCAAGCTTAGAGAGCTCCAGAACGAGTGGTGGTCCAGACTCGCACAGAGGACCCAGCTCTGCGCTGACAACGGTGACTACAGGGGCTTCTACGAAGCACTGAAAGCAGTGTATGGCCCTAGGCACCTGGTACAAAGTCCCCTGCGAAGCGCTGATGGACAGGCACTCCTCACAGATAATACTTCCATCTTGAACCACTGGTCGGAATACTTTCAGGACCTCTTCTGCGCTGAACGCACTGTTCAAGAAACAGTCATCCTCCAAATCCCACACCTTCCATTAAAGGTTGAATTGGACGAACCGCCCACCGCCGAAGAGACCCTCACAGCCATCCACCAGCTCAAGAGTGGCAAAGCAGCAGGCATTGACGGAATCCCGCCAGAGATCTGGAAACATGGAGGCCCAGCACTGCACAACAAGCTCCACGACCTCTTTCTCTGCTGCTGGGAAAAAGGAACACTACCAAAGGATCTCCGTGATGCAGTCATCATCACCCTGTACAAGAACAAAGGAGAGAAGTCTGCCTGCTCTAATTATCGTGGAATTACCCTGCTGTCCATTGCCGGGAAAATTCTCGCAAGGTTGCTCCTGAATCGGCTGGTATCTGCCATCGCTGAAGACCACCTCCCAGAGGGCCAGTGTGGCTTCAGAGCCAACAGGAGTACCACCGACATGGTCTTTGTGCTGAGACAGCTTCAGGAGAAGTGCCGCGAGCAGAACAAAGGGCTGTACGTAACGTTTGTCGACCTAACAAAAGCGTTTGACACTGTGAGCAGGCAAGGTATGTGGCAGATCCTGGAGCGACTAGGTTGTCCCCCAAAGTTCCTCAACATGATCGTCCAGCTCCACGAGGACCAGCAAGGCCAGGTCAGACTAAACAGTGACCTCTCAGAACCATTCCCCATTCGCAACGGCGTGAAGCAAGGCTGCGTGCTGGCACCGACCCTCTTCACCATCTTCTTCAGCATGATGTTGAAGCAGGCCACAGTGGACCTCGACGATGACGACGCAGTGTACATCAGGTATCGTCTCGATGGCAGCCTGTTCAACCTCAGACGACTGCAGGCCCACACGAAAACCCTAGACCAACTGATTCGTGAGCTGCTCTTCGCTGATGACGCTGCCCTCGTTGCACACACAGAGAGAGCCTTGCAGCGCATTACGTCCTGCTTTGCAGATGCTGCCCAGCTCTTTGGACTTGAGGTAAGTCTGAAAAAGACAGAGGTCCTTCACCAGCCGGCACCCAAGGAAGAGCATCGCCCTCCCCACATCACCATTGGCGAGTCCGAACTGAAGTCTGTACACCAGTTTACCTACCTTGGCTGCATCATCACGTCAGACGCCAAGCTGGACAAGGAGCTGGACAACAGGCTGGCAAAAGCGAACAGTGCTTTCGGGCGACTATTCAAGCGGGTGTGGCACAATCAACAGCTGAAAAAAGGCACCAAGATCAGCGTGTACAGAGCTGTCGTCCTCACCACCCTGCTGTACGGTTCCGAGTCCTGGGCCCTCTACCGCAGCCAACTACAACTCCTCGAACGCTTTCACCAGCGCTGCCTGCGTACCATCCTCAGCATTCACTGGAGTGACTATGTCACCAACGTCGAGGTCCTTGAACAGGCGGAAACTGTGAGCATCGAGGCTTTGCTGCTGTGGACACAGCTTCGTTGGGCGGGGCACGTCTCCAGGATGGAGGATCATCGCCTACCCAAGATCACTCTGTTCGGCGAGCTCGCCACTGGACACCGAGACAGAGGGGCACCAAAGAAGAGATACAAAGACGGTCTCAAGAAGTCGCTTAGTGCCTGCCAAATCGACCACCGCCAGTGGTCTTCGCTTGCTGCGGACCGTGACACCTGGCGCTCCACCATTCACAAGGCAGCCGTCTCCTTTGAGGACTCTCGCAGAGCTAACCTTAAGGACAAGCGGCTTAGAAGAAAAAACAGAGTTGTCGTAACTCAGAACCCTGACCAGGCCTTTCCCTGCAGCCACTGCGGTCGAACCTGCCTGTCCCGGATTGGCCTCCGCAGCCACGAAAATGCCTGCAGACGACGTGGGCAAGCCCTATAGAATCTTCGTTCGCGAAGTCAAGCCAAGAGAGAGAGGTCTGCACTATTCCATTACACTAACATTAAACTAGCACAACCCCTTTTGTATAATAACATTACCACTGCTAAAACCAACATTATCAAAATATCCACCTGTGATATCAAATAATCACCAGCAACCACCCCACGTGACAATCTTATTACATTACATCTAGGACGTAATACAAATATATTTGAAAGGATACCCACTTTAATTCATTTTAACAACATGGCCCTTTAAATATGCCCACTCGGCGACAGCCGAACATAACCAACTAAATCCGACACCCACCACATTACAACCCAACCTAAAAAACATGGTTAAAGACTCGATTAAAACATCACTAAAAAACTAGACGAACATACCCTTCCGAACCTATGTACACATTCACACACCCGAGAGCACAGCAGCTAACTGGGAAAAATGGCATGAATTTACCTGTCACTGGTGAGTCCTCCGGCAGGACGAGACAAACAAGACGAAGACGAACCGGAGGGGTCTTCTGTTGAGTAGCAGCCGTGGTCACAAGTCTCTCGGACACCCACACCCAGGAACACTGGCCGTGGTCTTGCAGGGAGGGTAACACAACCCTCACACAGCTTGTCAAGGGCTCCAAACGAGGCCGCACCCTGACCCAGACTCTCACTTCGCTAGCTAACTCCGCTGACTGACTGTAATATCCCTCTGCTACCTCGCAGTTTAACTTTACTCTGAACACTCCTCGGTTAACGCTACCCGGCAAAAGCGTGCAACCGCTGTACTCGCTCACTGTTAAGCTTGCTGCACGGGCTTTACGATTACGCTCACACTACATTTATTAACTTCCCTAAACTAAGGCTATCTACAGAATTCGGCGACCTACATTTATCAACAAAAAAAACGACTTGGCAAAAAAATAAAACAACATGTCACATCCGTTACGTGACAGTGACCTTTGTGGCAATAAGGGGTGGCATGTGCAAAATCCATGTTTACACACCTTTTCCGACCTATTGTGACCCTTGACCTTTCCATGGCTCATCCATATTAGTATTCATAGATAGGTCTCACCATCAGTTATCTCTATACCGTGGTTGGATTTGAAGTTGTGAATAGTATTTGTGAAAAAATTCTTTTGTCAAAATAATGCTATTTAAAAAAAAAAAACTATTTCCTGAGCTCTTGTGACCCTTAACCATTCAGAGGGATCAACCAAATTAGTATGCATAGAAAGTTCTTACCATCAGGTATCTTTGTACCAAGTTTGGATTTGAAGTTATCAATAGTATTTGAGAAAAAAAATAATTATGTCAAAACATAGCTATTTTTTAAAAACTATTTCCTGATCCCCTGTGACCTTGATCTTTGTGAGAGGTCACTCAAACTGGTATGTTTAGAAAGGTCTTGCCACAAAGTATCCTTGGGCCAAGTTTGAAGACTGTGGCTTGAATAGTCGCCAAGAAAATGCCAACGTTAAAGTTTACCATGGCCGAGATACAACAGACGGATGACCACTGGCCCAGAACATTCTTTTGTTTTGCACGCGAGCCAAAAATTAAAGACCCATTACCCATAAATCTGCAAATGTCAACACAGCCATTGGTGTGTCTGAAGCCATTTTAGCTGCTGCTTGTATAAATATAGTTGTATTCATGGAACGGAGCAGTCATTGTCAAATTACTCGATATTTTGATGTGTGCCTGCACTGTACCTGTTGCTGCGTGGGCTCATGAGAGTAAGTGCCTTCGGATGTGAAGTGCGCCTTGTGTTTGGGTCTTGAAATATACACCTCCATTCAGTTCCAGCACAGCAGCAGCCAACCTTGCCCAGCATGAGGCATAATTCTCATGAGCCCTTGCAGCTGCCTGGACCTTTGAGAATCTCTGTCTCTTGCTGAATCTACTTGCAATCTACCTGTATATACACACATGAAACAAATTGCAGGAAACAAAAATTACACAATACATGTGATGTTACATACTTTTCATATTGACTTCTCAGACCATACTTTTAGTTCAGACACTTCATGGTAACAAATGAAGTCAAACTTAGATTTCATACAGTCTCAGGGACTTGTTGAACGTGGCAACCGAACAGTGGAAGAGTGCCTCATCCGTGGTAAAAGAGCAAGTAATATACTGATGAGCAAAAGATATGCGACATTTTTGGATTAGACATTTTAAAGTGTTTGCGAGGATTCCAAATATGTCGCATTTCTTTTGTTTCTTTGTGTATTTTGTGTTTATGTAACTGACAGTGTGCTTTGTAAGACTGATTTTATTATTATTATTATTATTATTATTATTATTATTATTATTTTTTTTTATTGCTGTTGATTATTTTTTCTTATTGTTATTATCATGCAGTTTTATGTGATTTCCTCTGTGATTAAAAAACCCACTATTTCGTTTTAAATTTTGGTTAATTGCCTTATGGTCCAAAAATGGCAAACCAAAACAATACTTGGCACGTACCACCGACCGGCGTGTAAACTCGCCCGAAAAACCAGAGAGAACAGCGAGGTTCCACCGTACACCAGAACATTCTCGCTGAGCTGTTCTCGTTTATTTGATGTCCTAGTTTTTGTTGATTGTATTTCTATTCCATTTATAATTAATATAGAAGAAAATAAAACTCTGAAATTATTGCCAATCATGCCAGCGAGTGTGGAGGGCAAGGGAAGGTACAAGCAAACATTACACAGTACGTAACTGAACACGGCACGCTCACTCAAACCAAACGTTTGAGCGTACGAAACTTATTATTAGGTGGGGGTTGGATTGGAGGTTTGGGGAGGAGGAGAGGGAGGCTCATGGTCAAACGTTAAGATGAAAACTACAATGAAATCAGTGTCAGATCAGACAGCTGACCTCAGAGTAAAATAACACTCCAAAATAATATGACATGCAGAAGTGTTATTGTGCATGATTCTGCTGCACTGGCTGCATCTGTGGTGTCAGTCTGCTGTAATATTAAGAATAAGAATAAGAATAAGATTACTTTATTATCTCGAAAAGAGAAATTCGGTTGTGGTACATTTATAACAAATAGTACAAACAAGACATAAACACATTATAGCATAATTATGAACATTTTCTCCCTGCCCTTGCACAGCTACAAATTCCAAATGGATATAAAGTAAACACTACAAAATCTTTACACATAACTCTTACACATCTCACACAAACATCTTTTATGGACTGAACTGAGCGGTACTTAGACATTCACACCCACCTCTACACATGCATACATAATACGCGTGTTTCAACCTAGTCCTAGCCCTCACTACTTATTATACAGATGTCTTAGTACATTATTACACATTATTACACAAGCTGCATAATTAAAGTCTACCGTAGTAAAATAATTAGTGGATAAACACGCAGTAACAACAATCCCAGTATGTCCATGTTCACCACCAAATAAAACACAATATAATCACTTCTCTAAAATCAACAAGCTCCATTCCTACTGATTGCACAGGTAAAGGGGGATAGGGGGAGGCGTTAGGTTTGGGTATGCGTGGATGTACCTACAGATTGCTTAGAGTGATGGATTTGGGGATGAAACTGTGCTGTAGTCTGAGTGTTCTAGCTTTGTGCGTGCGGAGTCTGCGGCCAGAGGGGAGGAGTTCATAGAGGTGGGCAAGGACATGGGATCTGTCTGAAGCTATCCGCCTACCCTTTCTCACCACACGCTGTTCATACAGAGACTCCACACTGGCTAAGGCTTGCTTACTGCCAGTCACTTTGATGCAGATGTTTACCATCCGTGCCAGGGTGTTCTTGTTCTTCACACTCAGACCTCCATACCAGCACACAGAACCGAAAGTGATGACAGACTCAATAAAAGAGCAGTAAAAAGTTTGAAGGACAGAGGGCTTCACATTCAGCTTCCTGAGTTTCTGGAGGCAGTAGATGCGTGACTGACATTTTTTGTGTATGAGGGTTTTGTTTGCGTTAAAGGACAACTTATCATCTATGACTGTTTCAAGATACTTATACTCAGTCACACGCTCAACAGACACATCATCAATCATCAGAACAGGGACAAGGGCAGGGTTTCTTCGAAAATCTATCAGTAGTTCCTTGGTCTTACTCACATTTAGGTCTAGAAAATTATCTTTGCACCAAACACTAAAACGTTCTACTTCTGCAAAGTAAGTCGCATCATTATTAGAGAGATCTTCTAAGGCAGTGTCATCCGAGTATTTTATAAGAAGGGTAGAGTCAGTGCCACTACAATCGTTAGTGTACAGTCACAGTGTGAACAGCACAGGGGAGAGAACTGTACCTTGAGGGGCGCCTATGGAAGTGGACCTAAGGGATGAGAGAGCTGTTTGAAAGCGAACTGACTGGGTCCTATTTTACAAGGAAGTTGACAATCCATAGGATAAGCCTTGGCGTTACATTGTAACAGAGAATATTTTGAGCTATGTATAGTGTTGAAGGCTGAAGAAAAGTCTATAAAAAGAATGCGTGAATATTCATGAGGGATATCTCTGGTATCTATTCTAAACCATCAGTTGCCGGTAGCCGCTACTGATAAAATGTCTTCCTATCTACCCAAGAACGGATTTAAGTACGAAAATAGATATATGGAACGGGATATTTCGGTGAATTCGCACCCGACCCTGCGCTGTACTATGGCGCCAACTGTCTACATAATCCATTTGGACGGGTGCCCGCCCGCTATCATAGTGACAGGAGACTAAACTAGGGGCCAGTAAATAGTATGTCTCGGGACCGGAGCAAAGCCATGAAAATTGCGTCCTAGGAACTAACATGCAGAAAAGCTACGCTATGGACAGAATGCCTTCCTACCACCCCGTCTAATATTGGCCACCCGAGAACGGATTCAAGTACGAAATTGGATATGGAACGGGACATTATTAAAGATGCAGCAACATTCAATGATGTCACTTCGGATTTGACTTAGCTAGTGTATAAGGGTTGCACTGATGGCAGATTGAATGGTGTTCAGGTGAGGGATTTCCTCTTTCAGGTCACGTTATTATTCAAATCTGGGCATTTCAGGCATAAAGTGGAGCGGTGTTTTAAAAAATAATTTTTGCCTTGTTTAAAATGTTGTAGTAGGGATGAATGTTGGAATTTGCTGGAAATGTCTGGTTAGCGGATAGGAGACATGTTGGGTGCGTTGATTGATACTATCCTGAGATTATCCAGTAGTGAATTGTGGACCTATGTTGAGTTGCCTTTGACGTAGGGATTTGAGGGGCAGGCTGATTTCAATTCAGTTGTGCTTGGGTGTGGGGTTGCTAAGGAACCAGTTTCATAGCCAAGAAATGAGACGGGTGATGTGCTGGTTTTATTTCTGTATGGCAAATGTGCAGCTGAGGGGTGGTTGTGTTTTTGTTAGGGAATTGAAAAATAAGAGATGACTGGGACTGACTAAGGTTAAGAGACTGGACAGTACGGAAATGGCACTGTAAGTCCGTGACCTGTCAGGTCAACACATGCCATATGTGACATTGACCAAAAACTTGTTTAATGTAACCATAGTTTATTGAGTTTGGACTTTTGCAGTTGGAAACCTGAAAGGAAAAGTCATGAAAAATTTGGAATTTTTCCAAGAAATCGCTGCATTTGCAGTTTTGGAGGCGTTTTTTGCATGTTTTGCATCGCAAAACCCGGTTTACCGGCACCGTGAGCTATGTTTAGTGTGGTTGTTCTTTTATTTCTTGTCTTACTGGTAGGGATGAGTCCGACCTTCGAACCTGAGCTGTGATCTTTGAACTTGACCTTCAAAGGTGTGGGGTTTGGGGCGTTCAGTTTGATAAATGCGTTTTAAAAATGCAATCCTTCAGTTATTGAAGTAGGGTGGGGTGGGGTGGGTGGAGAAGGTAGGGTGGGGTCCGGTGGGGGTTGGGTTGGGGGTGGGGGAGACGAGTGGGGGGGGGGGGGGGCTTTCAATGAAACAGTGTCAGATCAGACAGCTGACCTCAGAGTAAATTAAGCCGCCAAAATAATTTGACATGCAGAAGTGTTATTTTGCATGATTCTGCTACCCTGGTTGCATCTGTGGTGTCCGTCTGCTGTAATTTGCATGAGAAATATCTCTGATGTCTATTCTGAGCCATCAGTTGCCTATAGCCGCTACTGATGAATGCCTTCCTATCCACCCGAGAACGGATTCAAGTACGAAAATGGATTAGTTCGTTTTTTGGGTTTAACGCCGAGCAGGCGACTAAGGCCATCTCACGGCGAGATGGGTAAAAATCTGGTCAGCCAGACTAAAAGCAAGATCTTAAGACAAGATGTAAAAATAGATTAAAAATCTCAGGCTAAAATGTCGCATATATGGAACGGGATATTTCGGAGAATTCGCACCCTACCATTTTGTACTACAGCGCCAACTGTCTACAGAATCCGTTTGGACGGGTGCCCGCCCGCTATCATAGTGACAGGGGACTAAACTAGGGGCCAGTAAATAGTATGTCTCGGGAAGGGAGCAAACCCATAAATTGCATCCTAGGAACTAACATGCAGAAAAGCTACGCTATGGACAGAATGCCTTCCTACCACCCCGGCTACTATCGGCCACCCGTGAACGGATTCAAGTACGAAAATGGATATGGAACGGGACGTTACGGTGCACCAGAAAAAGATGGGCCATAACTTAAAAATGCAGCAACATCCAATGGTGTCACTTTGGGTTTGACTTAGGTAGTGTCTAAGGGTTGCACTGATGGCAGATTGAATGGTATTCAGGTGGGAGAGTTCCTCTGTTGTGTCACGTTATTATTCAAATCAGGGCAGTTGAGGCAGTAAGTGGAGCGTGTTTTTAAAAATAATTCTTGCCTTGTTTACAAATTTGTAGGAGGGCTGAATTTTGGAATTTGCTGGAAATGTTTGTTTAACGGATAGGAGACATGTTTGGTGCTTTGATTGATACCATCCCGAGATTATCCAGTGGAGAATTGTGGGCCTATGTTGAGTTGCCGTTGACATAGTGATTTGAGGAGCACGTTGATTTCAGATGTGCTTGGGTGTGGGGTTGGTAAGAAACAAGTTTCAATGCCACTAAATGAGACGGGTGATGTGCGGGTTTTTTTTTTTTGTATTTTGTGCATGGCAAATGTGCAGCTGAGGGGTGGTAGAGTTTGTTTAGGGAATTGTAGAATTAGGGGATGACTGGGACTGAGTAACGATAAGAGACTGGACAGTACGTAAATGGCACTGTAGTCCGTGACCTGTCAGGTCAACACATGCCATATGTGACATAGACCAGAAACTGGCTTCATGTAACCATATCATTGAGTTTGGACTTTTGCTGTTGGAAAACTGAAAAAAAAATCATGACAAATTTGAAATTGTCCCTAGAAATCGCTGCGTTTGCAGTTTTGTAGGCGTTTTTGCATGTTTTGCATCGCAACACCCTGTTTACCGCCATTGTGAGCTATGCTTAGTGTGGTTGTTCATTTATTTCTTGTCTTACAGGTAGTCATGAGTCTGAACTTCGAACCTGAGCTGTGATCTTTAATAATAATAATAATACATAGTTTTAACATAGCGCCCTTCCCCACGAACAGCAAGCTCGGAGCGCTTTACAGCACACACAAAAAAAAAAATTAAAAAGCAGAAAAATTAGAACGCACTCACTCTTTAAATAAACATCTGCTCGCACCATGTAGGCGCATTCCTAACACGAAACACACACACACACACACACACACACACACACACACACACACACACACACACACACACACACACACACACACACACACACACACACACACACACACACACACACACACACACACATAGCCTATCTACATGGGGAAAACAACCAACATTTCCAGGCAGCACATCCAGACTAAGCTAATCTTGATATGCTACCTGGAACAGATGGGTCTTCAAATTTGTTTTGAAGGTCAACAGGGTAGGGGAAAGACGGACGTGCAGTGGAAGTGAGTTCCAGACGTGAGGGGCCTGATAACTGAAAGAACGGGCACGAGCAGTTTTTAGGCTGACTCTGGGCTGAACAAGCAGTTTTTGTGAGCTTGAGCGTAGACTTCTACTAGGATCTTTGACCTTGACCTTCAAAGGGGTGGGGTTTGGCGCGTTCAGTTTGATAAATGAGTTTAAAAAATGCAATATTTTAGTTATTAATGTGGGGTGGGGAGGGGTGGGTGGAGTAGTTAGGGCGCTTTCCTATCCACCCGAGAACGGATTTAAGTACGAAAATGGATTAGTTAGTTATTTGGGTTTAACGCAGAGCAGGCGACTAAGGCCATCTCACGGCGGGATGTGTAAAAATCTGGTCAGCCAGACTATAAGCAAGATCTTAAGACAAGATGTAAATATAGATTAAAAATCTCGGGCTAAAATGTCGCGTATATATGGAACGGGATATTACGGTGAATTCGCACCCGACCTTGCGCTGTACTACGACGCCAACTGTCTACAGAATCCGTTTGGACGGGTGCCCGCCCGCTATCATTGTGATAGGAACTAGCATGCAGAAAAGCTACGCTATGGACGGAATGCTTTTCATACTTTTCCATACTTTTCATATATTGAAAAGTATGGAAGCGTGTGTAGAGGGCCCTACCACCTGTCGGTCCATATTCGACACAGTCCAGTTCGACCCTTTGCCTGAACCTCCATCCTGAGACCGCAACCACGGCGCCACCGGGGACACCGACTCCCCCAAACATGACGCGGGAGACAACTCCAACAGGCAGGACACCCGGTCCGACACCGGACACAACTCTGACAGCAAGTCGGAGGCCGGTTATCCCCCCTGCCTGGCAAGACTGACGGCCCGAAGAAGCCTCTTTATCCCAAAATGATGAACGTGTTCGCCCAGCTCGAGATGAAGGCACTGTGAAAAGAGTTTGACGAGCTGGGCACCGAGGTGATCGTCACCAAGGCTGGCAGGTCAGTCGCCTCTCCCACCTCCTCTTGTCCACACTGGTTGACTGTCTCCATTCGCTACCCCTGACAAGCGGCAGCGAATCGGGGGAGAAAACTAGTGCACGTCTTGTGTTAGAGGAACTGTTGTTTTATATTTTGTTTTTTGTCTGGCCTTGTCTCTTCTCATGTCATCTGCAGTCTCGTCTCGTACTGTCTGTCTGGTCTCATATCGTCTCGTCTGCGTCATCTCGTCTCGTCTCGTAAACTGACGTCTCGTCTTTCGCTGCCCTTTACCCCGGCTCTGAGTCTGAACTTCGAACCAGAGTCATATGTGACATTGACCGGAAACTGGTTTAATGTAACCATATCATTGAGTTTGGACGTTTGCGGTTGGAAAACTGAAAAATAAATCATGAACAATTCAAAACAATTCCAAGAAATCGCTGCATTTGCAGTTTTGTAGGCGTTTTTGCATGCTTTGCATCTGACAACACCCTGTTTACCGGCACTGTGAGCTATGTTTAGTATGGTTGTTGATTTATTTCTTGTCTTACTGGTAGTCATGAGTCTGAACTTCGAACCTGAGCTGTGATCTTTGACCTTGACTTTGAAAGGGGTGTGGTTTGGGTCGTTCAGTTTGATTTAATGCGATTTAAAAAAATGCAATATTTCAGTTATTGATGTGGGGTGGGGTGGGGTGGGTGGCGTAGTTAGGGAGCCATCCTATCCACCCGAGAACTGATTTAAGTACGAAAATGGATTAGTTATTTGTGTTTAACGCCGAGCAGGCGACTAAGGCCATCTCACGGCGGGATGGGAAAAAATCTGGTCAGCCAGGTTAAAAGCAAGATCTTAAGACAAGATGTAAATATATAGATTAAAAATCTCAGGCTAAAATGTCGACCCTTTGCCTGAACCTCCATCGTGCCACCGCAACCACGGCGCCACCGGGGACACTGATTCACCCAAACACGACGCGGCCGACAACTCCAACAGTCGGGACGCCCAGTCCGACATGGGACAGAACTCTGACAGCAAGTCAGAGGCCGGTTATCGCCCCTGCCTGGCAAGACTGACGGCCCGAAGAAGCCTCTTCACCCCAAAATGATGAACGTGTTCGCCCAGCTCGAGATGAAGGCACTGTGGAAAGAGTTTGATGAGCTGGGCACAGAGATGATCGTCACCAAGGCTGGCAGGTCAGTCGCCTCTCCCACCTCCTCTTGTCCACACTGGTGGCCGACTGCCTCCATTTGCTACCACTGACAAGCGGTAGCGAATCGGGGGAGAAACCTAGTGCACGTCTTGTGTTAGATGGACTGTTGCTTTTTTTTTGTTTGTTTCTTGTCTGGTCTTGTCTCTTCCCATGTCATCTGCAGTCTCGTCACTAGCGCAGCTATTGATGCGGGGGCTTCTTGAGTGAGCTAACGCGCGCATGAAGTGGTGAGTACCCATACACATAATTGTTTAATGATCTGAGATTGTGCACCTGACAGCTCTAACCAGTAAGGTATAAAATCACAGACCAGCAAGAAAACGCATGTAAACGTGATCATGTACAAATTATCTGTTGGAAGGATACTATAGCATTATGTCGAGATCACGAACACTTGAGCAAGTTGACAACAGTTATATCCCATAGACGTCTTGTGGTATACATTTTTTTAAACACCGTTTCATACATAAAATGTTACACTGAGTAAAAAATAAAATATCAACTTTACCACCAAGAGACAAATAAACTGAACATACCAGTAAATTTCATAATTTTCCAAAAGCGTTGCCAAGTTTTATATATAGCGAGTACAAACTGTAACATTATCAAGCGGATTACACGTTGCTTTGTTTCACGTTGACTGGTAATAAATACGACTTTTTGTAATATAATTTTAAATCAGATACCATCTACCGCGACAACCCAACGAAGTAAGTTTTCAAACGATAAGCATCTTGTTTACATAAATCTACATGCTGATATATTGATTCTGTGATGAGGAGAGAGATAACTGAGCCAAAAATGTATATTGGACAAGGCAAATGTCAAGAAAATTAAAGAAAGAATTGTGTGAAAACTAAATTGTGAATTAATTGTTGGGATAAGAGAAGATTTTGAATCGCTGATTGAAAGCATATATAAAGAGAAGATTAAGATAAAATCAAGAACGAGCGCAGCAGTACTGCAAGATCAAGAACGCGTGCAGAAGCACCTAACTTTTACATCGCCAAGAAAAATAATGTCTCCCCGACATAGGGTCGACTCCCTCGAGACGTGACGCATTCGGACACTGAAAGCCGCGTATCCGAACGCGTCACGTCTCGGATGTGTTAAATCATAACAATATCAGTGTTTTAAATGACAGCTGCAGGACATGTTATATCTCTCTTGGCTTGACTTCGTGAACGGAGATTTTATAGGAGTTTCCCACGACGTCTGCAGGCTTGTTCGTGGCTGCGGAGGCCAATCCGGGACAGGCAGCTTCGACCGCAGTGGCTGCAGGGGGAGGTATGGCCAGGGTTCTGAGTTGCGGCATCTCGGTTTTTTCTTCTGAGCCGCTTGTCCTTAAGGCTAGCTCTGCGAGAGTCCTCAAAGGAGACAGCTGCCTTGTAAATGGTGGAGCGCCAGGTGTCACGGTCCACAGCAAGCGAAGACCACTGGTGGTGGTCGATTTGGCAGGCACTAAGTGACTTCTTGAGACAGTCTTTGTATCTTTTCTTTGGTGCCCCTCTTTCTCGGTGTCCAGTAGCAAGCTCGCCAAACAGGGTGATCTTTGGTAGGCGATGATCCTCCATCCTAGAGACATGCCCCGCCCAGCGGAGCTGTGTCCGCAGCAGCAACGCCTCGATGCTCACAGTTTCAGCCTGTTCAAGGACCTCGACGTTGGTGACATAGTCACTCCAGTGAATGCCCAGGATGGTACGCAGGCAGCGCTGGTGGAAGCGTTCGAGGAGTCGTAGTTGGCTGCGGTAGAGGGCCCAGGACTCGGAACCATACAGCAGGGTGGTGGGGACCACAGCTCTGTACACGCTGATCTTGGTGCCTGTTTTCAGCTGTTGATTGTGCCACACCCGCTTGAAAAGTCGCCCGAAAGCGCTGTTCGCTTTTGCCAGCCTGCTGTCAAGCTCCTTGTCCAGCTTGGCATCCGACGTGATAATGCAGCCAAGGTAAGTAAACTGGTGCACTGACTTTAGTTCAGACTCGCCGATGGTGATGTGAGGGGGGCGATACACTGTCTTGGGTGCCGGCTGATGGAGGACCTCTGTCTTTTTCAGACTGACCTCAAGTCCAAAGAGCTGGGCAGCGTCTGCGAAGCAGGACGTGATGCGCTGCAGGGCTCTCTCTGTGTGTGCAACGAGGGCAGCGTCATCAGCAAAAAGCAGCTCGCGAATCAGTTGGTCTAGGGTTTTCGTGTGGGCCTGCAGTCGTCTTAGGTTGAACAGGCTGCCATCGAGACGATACCTGATGTACACTGCATCGTCATCATCGAGGTCCACTGTGGCCTGCTTCAACATCATGCTAAAAAAGATGGTGAAGAGGGTCGGTGCCAGCACGCAGCCCTGCTTTACGCCGTTGAGAATAGGGAATGGTTCTGACAGGTCATTGTTGAGTCTGACCTGGCCTTGTTGGTCCTCGTGTAGCTGGACAATCATGCTGAGGAACTTTGGGGGACAGCCAAGTCGCTCCAGGATCTGCCACATGCCTTGCCTGCTCACAGTGTCGAACGCTTTTGTTAGGTCGACAAACGTTACGTACAGCCCTTTGTTCTGCTCGCGGCACTTCTCCTGAAGCTGTCTCAGCACAAAGACCATATCGGTGGTGCTCCTGTTTGCTCTGAAGCCACACTGGCCCTCTGGGATTGATTGATTGATTGATTGTACATTGCTTAACGTCCCGACAGCAACAAGGCTTTCTCAGGACGTGCCTGCACTGCTTGTGAAAAAAAAAAAAAAATAAACAGAACATTGAATGTATGTCGCCAGCCGGTCAAATACATTAAATAAACCTAACACATGGGGCCTAAATAAAGCTAAGACCATTTAGCAACACACATCCAATATCACGAGCTACAGGCAGTGCAGACAGTAGGGAGAGTTTTAAAAAGGCAAATACAGGTGAATGGACAAAGGGTAGATAGAAACACATGCCCCAGAATAGAGAGAAAAACCCACCCTGTGGGGCTGACCAGGGTGACCCTGGGAACTAAAAAATACCTAACCCCACCCAAGTCCCCCAGGGCAGACCCGGGTGGGGGGCCCTCTGGGAGTTGGTCTTCAGCGATGGCAGGTACCAGCCGATTCAGGAGCAGCCTTGCAAGAATTTTCCCAGCAATGGACAGCAGGGTAATTCCCCGATAGTTGGAACAGTCAGACTTCTCGCCTTTGTTCCTGTACAGGGTGATAACGACTGCATCACGAAGATCTTTTGGTAGTGTTCCTTCCTCCCAGCAGCAGAAAAAGAGGTCATGGAGCTTGTTGTGCAAGCTTGTTTGGGCAGTGGGCAGATGTTCACATCTGCACGGGACATAGACGACCCCGCCCTCAACGAGTCCCCTGCTGCCTTGCAGGCCTGACCGCTTGGCTGCGGAAAGGCTAAGGGAGGAAACCCCTGACATCAAAGCCCCCGTGTCTCCGGGGAAGGCTTTTGAGCCAGAGACTAGGACAAGGACAGTCTGATATAAAACCTACGACCCGAGGACCTCGATGCCATCGTCCCAGCTTGCTAGGCCATGGCAGACGAACCAAGGGTTTAAAGGGTGGGGCCAGTACTGCGCACACTGCACTCCACCAAAACGCTCCACCGCGCAGGCTTTAGGAAACGTCCACGGACCATGACACTGACCATTCCAAGTCCTGTAGCGACAAGCGAGGGGCGAAACGGCAGGTGAAAGATGTCACTGGAAGCCGCAGTCTCAAACCTGCATACAGGCGGTTCAGGATATTGGTCGCCTGATGTTGACCTGGGGATGACAACGTCACTCGGCACACCCTGAACGACCAAGCAGCCTTCTCTAGGGACAGCACTGCTTGCTCCACACGGAGAGGGGCCTAGAAAAGGTGGCCTAACCAAAGCTCGTCCCCTCGCAACCCCAGTTGGCTAGCCGCGGTCAACGGGCATCTTCTCCTGCGGTCAAAAAACAAGAAAGAATAACGGATCCACTCTCATGATGACCACGACCGGACTCAACGTAGCATGCTGGAACATCCGAACCATGCTCGACAAAGCAGACAGCGGACGCCCTGAACGTCGCTCCGCCCTCATTGCCCATGAATTGCGGAGGTTAAACATCGACATCGCCGCGCTCAGCGACGTACGCCTTCCGGACGAAGGCAGCCTCCAAGAACTTGGCGCTGGCTACACCCTCTACTGGTCAGGCAGGCCTGCATCAGAAAGACGGCTCTCAGGCGTGGGTTTCATGGTCAAGACCTCCATTGCGACTAAGCTGGAAAATCTACCAACGGGTCACTCAGACCGCATCATGTCCATGCGCCTCCCACTGAGACACCAGCAACACGTCACCCTTCTCAGTGTGTACTCCCCAACCCTCCTGGCAGAGCCTGCTGAAAAGGACAAGTTTTACACTGACCTGCGCTGCCTCATACAGAGCACCCCTGCAGACGACAAAGTCATCATCCTTGGCGACTTCAACGCCAGAGTGGGCCAGGACTCTGAAGCCTGGAAAGGAGTCCTCGGCAAGCATGGCGTCGGGAACTGCAATGACAATGGCCGCCTGCTGTTGGAGTTCTGTGCAGAGCAGCAAATGGTCATCACCAACACTACTTTTCAGCAAAAGGACAGTCGAAAGACCACCTGGATGCATCCTCGCTCCAAACACTGGCACCTTATCGACTATGTCCTAGTGCGTCAGAGGGACCGCAGTGACGTCCTCCTCACCAGAGTGATGCCCAGCGCAGAGTGCCACACTGACCACCGCCTTGTCCGCTGCAAACTCAGGCTCCACTTTAAGCCAAAACCCAAGAAATGGGGACCCCCCCCCCAAAAAAAAAAAGCTTGATGTTGCCAGCCTTCAGCGTGACGACGTGAAAGCTGCCTTTCAGACAGATATGAAACATTTGCTGTGTGCAGGCTGTGGGCAGCATATTGAACAGTGCCTGAAGGATGTACCTCCAGAGCAGCGTTGCAAGTGTCCCAGGGAACCCAAGAAATGTGCGTTGTAAGGTCTCTTACCTAATTTCAGTGTTCCATACTGCTCAGTATTGCTGCGTTAAAAAATAGTGCCTGATCATATGCTGCAGAGATGCAGCTAAGGAATGGACAATGCTCTTATTATTATTATTTATTATTACATGGTATTTATATGGCGCATTTCTCATTTATAATATAACTCAATGCGCAGAATGTAGCCACGAACTGAACCCAACAAGCACGCTCGCATGAATCACACGCATTCACTCACACACTGTACGTAAACACCGAACATTCACGTGGTGCCAAGGGCAAGCTCAAGCGAGCTACAGACGGTATTTGGAAATCGTTTTGTATTTGAAATTTTATTAAGTTGGCTGAAACTGATACCAAAGTGAAGGGGGAGGAAGAGCCGGAGAAAGAACCCCCGACGGTCCGCCCGAATTAACGGTGACACTTACTAGAGGAGAAAAATCCGACGCCAGAACCCGGAATCGAACCTCGCACCTTTAGCATTGGTGGCAGGCGCCTTAACCACTGCGCCACGGGGGGGGGGACAGAAAAAAAGTTGAATCCTGAAAAAATAAGTTGAATCCTGAAGCAGGGGTCGGGGGGGGGGGGGGGGGGAGGCACTTTTTAAGTGAAAAAAAAAACAAAAAAACAATTTTTTTTTTTTTTGGGGGGGGGGGGATCTGGAAATCCGGCTGTAGCCGGAAAAGTCCCACCCATGTCTTAATCCAACTGCATGGCTAAGAATATCTAAAGTGTGGTGAAAAAAATTCTTGCCCTGTCAAATGTGATTATGTGCCCTCACCTATTCCCCATCAGCTCAGTGTTAAGAAATAACCAAGAAATAAGAAAAAAACATATGCTTTAAGAGGATGAGCACAAAAGTTTCACGTAACACTTTTAAGCTCATTCTTTCAAAATGTGTTTCTTTTTTCTTGGTTACTTATATTTCTCTGCATTTTGCATGCTAAATTAATTGGCAGTCACCTCTTTGGTATTGCAATTCAGTTGATGTGATGTGGTTGTTTTGTATGTTGCAGGATGTAGCCTGCTGAATAGATTCTCACGGGTCCACCAATCTCTGCGATGTACACCTTTTTAAGGATGTTAAATATATTTACTGTGTAATCAATACCATGTGTTCTTATACGTGTGCTGACAATGTCTACCATATTGTTGACACAGTCACTGTATCATACACTTGCAGCTGCACAAAGAAACTCTTGCTCAGACTAGTCCCCTGCTGATTTACCCATCTGAGGTGTAAGATAGGGTGTAGTCTCATTAGCCAAAGGCATAGAGTCTCATGAGCCCCTGCATTTGCAGGGGCTCATGAGGATCTGTGCCTCTTACAGATGGATTAAGCTTGCTCAAGAATTTTTTTTGTTGTGAATTTCATGGTCATAGCATGTTTTCAGTGAGATAGGCTGCTTTTGACCTCAAAGAGCCGTGTTTGCATTAATTGGCTCTGAGCTTGCGACAGGCACAGGTTAACCCTTTTCATCTTGATACCATCATTGCGTGAGATAAAATTTACTGGTAGTTCAAGGGTGGTGCCAGAATAGCTTGGCGCCTCAGGTGCCAAGCTATTCTGGCCTCACCCTTGAACTAAAATAGTTGATCTATCTCCTAATCTGTAATGTAGCCTATTTAGGACAAAGCAGATTTTATAAAATCAGCTGCAGGATGTAATGGGTTAATCAGATAATCGGCAATGAATTACTGGTGCTTAAACGATAGCACTTATCATGATGTGAATTGGAATACAATTTGATGTTGCCTTTGATTTTGTATTTGGTGAGCTGGGGAGTACAAATTTAGTGCATGTACGTTGTGTTTGCCCATTTGCATCACTGGCAATACCTGCATATTATTATAATCCATGGCTGTTTGTCTATAATTGCCTTTATTGTACGATCTCCTAGTGGCTTATTCATGATGTATCTTCAACGTTTTAGTGCTACACATTCTAATATGATAGAAGTGGACCATTATTGTAACCTGTGAACATGAAGCATACTTTTTTTTTTCCTGTTTTCAGGTTACAATGTTCGTCCTTTGCAATCATTTAGAAATTGTAGCATTCAATATTTGAAAATTCATTGTTAATATGCCAAAAACATTGTAGAATATGCTGTGCCATAATACTGGTAGTACTTGAAAATCCTCAACTCATTTAGCCCGGCGCACATATTCCCAAATTTTGGAGGCATATCTAACAACTATGCACCTGTTGCATGAGATGGATCGACCAAAATTCAAGGGTAGTGCCAGATTAGCTTGGCACTACCCTTGAAGTATCATGGTCAACCCATCTCGTTTTGTAGTGCGTCAGGGCTGAATGGGTTAAGTATGCCACCTTGCAAGTGTGACAGAGTTTTTGTGTGTTTATGTACATCAGCAAAAATCATTACAAAATCATGAAAAATGAGGCACTTTTTTTCTTTCTTTTTTTTTTTTTTTTTTATTGATCTCTCCTTTTTTCTGTGTGTGTTTGATTTTTTTTCTTCATTTGTTTATGTTTACACTTTAAAAAAAAAAAAATCATGATTAATAGTTCTTGTCTAAATTACTGAAAGGATTCATGCTTGACACTAGTGTCATTTGATTTCTTCTGGTATTTGGATATATGTATTTTCAAAATTTTATTCACTTTCAAATAAACATGGCAGTATTTATATGGCCTATTTGTGTATGTGCGTGCATGGAGTGTGTGTTTTGCCCAAGTCCAAACAGTGTACAGAAGTAAAAATATTCATAAAAGACATTGAACAGTCCAAAGCAAAAGTGCATGTACCGCTACTGTATTTTACATGGCTGTATGTAAAATCAAAGCATTAGGCACACTTCCTTGTAAATACCATCTTTTTCAAAGATCACCTCTTCATCTGACAAATCATCACAGACCAGAAGACAGTGCGCAGTCATTTTCACCATTTTTGCAACTGGGAGGTTAGGTATAGCTCACCCATGATAGTTCAAGGGCAGTGCCAGATCAGTGTGGTGCTTTTCAGGTGCCAAGCTGACCTTGAACTATTAAGTCTACTCTCTTGGCTTGATTTCGCGAACGAAGATTTTATAGGAGTTGCCCACGACGTCTGCAGGCTTGTTCGTGGCTGCGGAGGCCAATCCGAGACAGGCAGGTTCGACCGCAGTGGCTGCAGGGGAAGGTATGGCCAGGGTTCTGAGCTGCGGCATCTCTGTTTTTTCTCCTGAGCCGCTTGTCCTTAAGGCTAGCTCTGTGAGAGTCCTCAAAGGAGACAGCCGCCTTGTAAATGGTGGAGCGCCAGGTGTCACGGTCCGCAGCAAGCGAAGACCACTGGTGGTGGTCGATTTGGCAGGCACTAAGGGACTTCTTGAGACAGTCTTTGTATCTCTTCTTTGGTGCCCCTCTGTCACGGTGTCCAGTAGCAAGCTCGCCGAACAGGGTGATCTTTGGTAGGCGATGATCCTCCATCCTGGAGACATGCCCCGCCCAGCGGAGCTGTGTCCGCAGCAGCAAAGCCTCGATGCTCACAGTTTCAGCCTGTTCAAGGACCTCGACGTTGGTGACATAGTCACTCCAGTGAATGCCCAGGATGGTACGCAGGCAGCGCTGGTGGAAGCGTTCGAGGAGCCGTAGTTGGCTGCGGTAGAGGGCCCAGGACTCGGAACCATACAGCAGGGTGGCGAGGACCACAGCTCTGTACACGCTGATCTTGGTGCCCGTTTTCAGCTGTTGATTGTGCCACACCCGCTTGAAAAGTCGCCCGAAAGCGCTGTTCGCTTTTGCCAGCCTGCTGTCAAGCTCCTTGTCCAGCTTGGCGTCTGACGTGATAATGCAGCCAAGGTAAGTAAACTGGTGCACTGACTTTAGTTCAGACTCGCCAATGGTGATGTGAGGAGGGCGATACACTGTCTTGGGTGCCGGCTGATGGAGGACCTCTGTCTTTTTCAGACTGACCTCGAGTCCAAAGAGCTGGGCAGCATCTGCGAAGCAAGACGTGATGCGCTGCAGGGCTCTCTCTGTGTGTGCAACGAGGGCAGCATCATCATCAAAAAGCAGCTCACGAATCAGTTGGTCTAGGGTTTTCGTGTGGGCCTGCAGTCGTCTGAGGTTGAACAGGCTGCCATCGAGACGATACCTGATGTACACTGCATCGTCATCATCGAGGTCCACTGTGGCCTGCTTCAACATCATGCTAAAAAAGATGGTGAAGAGGGTCGGTGCCAGCACGCAGCCCTGCTTTACGCCGTTGAGAATAGGGAATGGTTCTGAGAGGTCATTGTTGAGTCTGACCTGGCCTTGCTGGTCCTCGTGTAGCTGGACAATCATGCTGAGGAACTTTGGGGGACAGCCAAGTCGCTCCAGGATCTGCCACATGCCTTGCCTGCTCACAGTGTCGAACGCTTTTGTTAGGTCGACAAATGTTACGTACAGCCCTTTGTTCTGCTCGCGGCACTTCTCCTGCAGCTGTCTCAGCACAAAGACCATATCGGTGGTGCTCCTGTTTGCTCTGAAGCCACACTGGCCCTCTGGGAGTTGGTCTTCAGCGATGGCAGGTACCAGCCGATTCAGGAGCAGCCTTGCAATGATTTTCCCAGCAATGGACAGCAGGGTAATTCCCCGATAGTTGGAACAGTCAGACTTCTCGCCTTTGTTCTTGTACAGGGTGATAACGACTGCATCACGGAGATCTTTTGGTAGTGTTCCTTCCTCCCAGCAGCAGAGAAAGAGGTCATGGAGCTTGTTGTGCAGTGCTGTGCCTCCATGTTTCCAGATCTCTGGCGGTATTCCATCAATGCCTGCTGCTTTGCCACTCTTGAACTGGTGGATGGCTGTGAGGGTCTCTTCAGCGGTGGGGGGTTCGTCCAATTCAATCTTTACTGGGAGGTGTGGGATTTGTAGGACGACTGCTTCTTGAACAGTGCGCTCAGCGCTGAAGAGGCTCTGAAAGTATTCCGACCAGCGGTTCAAGATGGAGGTATTATCTGTGAGGAGTGCCTGGCCATTCGCGCTTCGCAGGGGACTTTGTACCAGGTGCCTGGGGCCATACACTGCTTTCAGTGCTTCGTAGAAGCCCCTGTAGTCACCATTGTCAGCGCAAAGCTGGGTCCTCTGTGCAAGTCTGGTCCACCACTCATTCTGGAGATCTCTGAGCTTGCGCTGGAGACTGCTGCAGATGAGGCGGAAGGCAGACTTCTTCACAGGGCAGGAAGGCTGGGCTAGGTGGGCCTGATGGGCGGCTCTTTTTTTTTGCTAGGTGTTCCTGGATCTCTACATTGTTTTCGTCAAACCAGTCTACTATTAAGTCTAAAATAACTCTGCTGTGCTATGATTAACTCTTTCGAGATGTGCTGCCTCTGGATACGCGGCTTGAAGCTGCATATCCGGAGGTGGCACGTCTCGAATGAGTTGAGGTGAAAACACTAAACGTTGTCCTGTTTCAATTTGCGGAGAGGGATGTGCTGCAAAGCCTTTGGCCAATCCTTGGACTCACGCTGTTCCAGCATAATGGCTACCACCTGGTTAACTGTAAGCGACTTCTTACCCATTCCCCACCTGAAAAAGAGAATAATGGAGTATAAATTGATCGGAATAAAGGAGTATAAATCAATTGCTGAACAAATTACAATAAATAACTATAATAAATACTTCCCATGTGCACGTGATCAAACCACTCGGACAAGATTGGAGTATTACGAACTTGTTAAATATGTCCCTTTTACGCAAAATATCTAGTAAAAATAAGAAAAATTACAGATTACAGTGTGGATCAACCAGTTTTTGTGAAACAGCCATTTTCTCGCCAATGAGCATCTTAATCAAAATATCAAAAAACAGGTCTCAAGATTATTCTTTTAGGGACAATATCCTAAAATTTCAAGCTTGTCCGTTCTCAAACGTGGGCTCTAGTCGCTGTCACATACACACACACGTACGCCAAAAAGATGTTCTCTAGCAAGGTTTGATGACATGATGTCATTTTTATCTTGTTACTTCTTTGCCAGAATTTCTGCCCCGCACGTCAAAAACGTCATGTGCATGCTCCGGAATGCGCTCCAACCAAACCCATTTCAAAGTCTACCGTATTAAAAATACGGTAGACAAAACAGCGGAAATTCAGCTTTTTGGTTCAGACAGAACAGCCTTTCAATCAAACTAGCCTGTCCCATTCTGCAAGAGGAATAAATTCTCATTAGCCTCTGCATGCGCCAAGGCTCATGAAAATTTAGCCCCAAGGTCCCATTTCTCAAATTTTTGAAGGTGGTGACTAATGACTATGTACCAGTTGCAGGAGATTGATTGACCATGATAATTCAAGGGTAGTGTCAGATTCTGGCACTACTCTTGAATTATCATGGTCAATCCATCTCCTGCTGTAGGGACTCAGGACTAAATGGGTTAAGTCTCTTGCTGGCATGGATCAGCCTTGGTTACATCAGTTATGGTCTCTTGCTCAGTTGCTGGCTATGGATTATGCGGAATTGTTAGTCTGAGGACCCATTTTCAGTCATTTAAATTTTTTGCACTGTCACCCATAATTCTCTCAAGAAAGAGCGGCATCAAAATACTGCCCCAAATACAGTAGAACCTGTAAACTATAAAAGAGTGGTCTTGAGGACAGGTATACTCTCAAGAGAAGTCTTGAAGGGTAAAATAGTCGCCTGTCAATAAGACCATCATTTAGGTGGCTATGACAGATGATCTCTTATAAGGGTTGTCGCTCAAAACAGGCTCTGCTTCCACCTCGCTCCACAAGCTTTAACCCATGGTCACATATTCCAAACTTTGCAGGTGTCACCTAACAACTATGTCCCAGTTGCAGGAAATGGATCGTCCAAGATAATTCAAGGGTAGTGCCAGATTAGCTAACTCCGCCATGGCCAGCCCCAAGCCAGGGTGAGAAAGGAGGAGGGTTGGGCGTGGGGCCAGCAACCCCACCCTGTAAAAACCCTCAAGCTACAGAAACCAAAGCAACAGAAGAATCCAACCAGCGCTTGAATCAGGGAGATGCCTCTACAGGAGGACAGATGACGCGGGTTGGTCAAAGCCTCACGGAAGCCAACCAGCCGACGAATCTCCTGATGATAAAAGCAACAACAAAGATCGGAACTTGGAACGTATGAACCATGTATGAAACTGGATAAGCAGCCCAAGTGGCTAGCGAGATGAAAAGATACAACATCCAAATACTAGGAATTTCTGAGAGCAGATGGAATGGATTTGGCATGACAACACTTGCCAGCGGAGAGAAAATCCTCTACTCGGGACATGCAGACGAGAACCATGACCACACAGAAGGAGTTGCCATCATGATGTCCCCAGTAGCAACCAGAGCCCTTATGGAATGGCAGCCAGTCTCCTCTAGAATCATGACAGCAAGATTCAATTCCAAGGAGAGAAAAGTTACATTCATCCAATGCTACTCGCCTACTAACGATGCAGATGAAGAGGCAAAAGAAAATTTCTACAATTCTCTCCAGACGGTAGTTAACAAGTTACCCAAGAGAGACACCAAGATACTGATGGGTGACCTGAGTGCCAAGATAGGGAAAGACAACCTTGGAAAAGAATTGACTATGGGAACCCAGGCCCTTGGAACAATGAATGAAAATGGCGAGCTTTTCACAGACTTTTGCGCTTTTAATGACCTGGTCATTGGCGGCAGTGTATTCCAGCACAAAGACATCCACAAAGAAACCTGGATCTCACCAGACGGCAACACCAAAAACCAGATAGACTACATAACTATCTCTAGGAAATGGAGACGAAGCCTGCAAGACACAAGATCCCAACGAGGGGCAGACATAGGCTCGGACCACCACTTGGTGATTGGAACCATCAAAGTCCAAGCTACGAGTTTTTAGAGACATAGCCAATTGACCTCACATAAAATTTAACACCCAGCGGCTGAAGGAGAAAGACTACAGAGACACATTTTCAACCTCCCTGAAGAATAGATTTGAAGCCTTGAACTTGGTGACCGAAGAAACATCCCTGGAAAAACACTGGAGTTCCTTAAGAAACACACTGACAGGCACATGCCAAGAAGTGCTGGGCAAAAGAGAATGGACAACCAAGGAATGGCTCTCCAGTGACACATGGCAGATGATAAAGAAAAGAAGAGAAATCAAGCAACTGATCAACAGCAACAAGAATGAAGTGGAAAAGAAAATTCTTTGAGATGAATTTACCCAAATAAACAAGAAAGTTAAGAAAAGTGCCAGGAAAGACAAGAGGCTCTTTTATGACGCTCTAGCGACAGAGGCGGAGCAGGCATCAGAAAAGAGGGACCTCAGCACTCTGTACAAGGTCACATGGACCCTCTTAACCAAAAAGACGAACGTGGACAAACCGGTTAAAGACAAAGAAGGAAACCCCATCAGCAAAGAGCAAGACCAGAGACAACGATGGGCTGAACACTTTGGGGAACTTTTAAATCAACCCCCACCGTCAGTGAGATCGGACATCCCCCCTGCAAACTCACCGCTCAAAGTCAACACCAACCCTCCCACGAAAGCAGAAATCCTAAAAGCCTTGAAGACCCTGAAAAATGGGAAAGCAGCCGGCCCAGATGGAATTCCTCCAGAGGCGCTCAAGGTAGACCTTTCAGTCACAGTCAACATGCTGCTGCCTCTACTGCAGAAGGTCTGGAGGGAAGGAAGAGTACCAGCAGAGTGGAAAAAGGGACATCTGGTAAAACTTCCCAGGAAAGGAGACCTAGGATCCTGCAAGAACTGGCGCGGCACCATGCTACTGTCAGTACCTAGCAAAGTACTGACCCGCATTATCCTCGACCGGCTGAAAGATGCAGTGGACGAAAAACTTAGACCAGAACAAGCTGGCTTCAGGAAAGACAAGTCGTGTACAGATCAAATAGCAACGCTCCGAATTATCATCGAACAATCCTTGGAGTGGTAGTCGACGCTGTACCTCAACTTCATCGACTTTCGCCAAGCGTTCGACAGTGTGGACAGCTCCTCCATCACTATGGAATCCCCCAAAGCTTCACTACCCTGATCCAGCAACTTTATGAAGGCACCACCTGCCAAGTTATCCACAATGGCAAACTGACAGAAGACTTTGAGGTGAAAACAGGAGTCCGACAAGGATGCATGCTCTCCCCAAGGATCTTCCTGTTAGTGGTCCACTGGGTGATGAGACAGGCAACTAAAGCAGGAAAAACCGGAATCCAGTGGGGCAGTGGTCCTTGAATCAGTTCCTTGAGGACCTGGACTTTGCGGACGACTTGTGCCTGATGTCCCAGAAATACCAACATATGCAATAGAAAACAGATAACCTGGCCCAAGAAGCATCCAAGACTGGACTGCAAATCAACCTGGAAAAGACAGAAACCATGACCCTGTTCAAGAAGCAGCAGAAGCTAATCACCCTTGGATACAGCGAGCTGAAAGAAGTTACCTCTTTCACTTACCTGGGCAGCATTGTATCAGCAACAGGTGGTTCTGACGAGGACATCAAAGCCAGAATCGAGAAAGCGAGATACGCCTTCACTACCCTGAGACCAGTCTGGAGGTCAACATCTCTGTCTGTCCACAACAAGCTATGAATTTTTAATGGCAATGTTAAGTCTGTCCTCCTCTACCGCTCAGAGACCTGGAGAGTCACCAACACCCTAATCAACAAGCTCCAAGTATTCGTCAACGGCTGCCTTCGCAACATACTGAAGATCAGGTGGACAGACAAAATAAAGAATACCGATTTGTGGCAGCGGACAAACCAAGATCCCATCGACCAGCAGATTGCCAGGCGGTAATGGCGATGGATAGGACACACCCTGCGGAAACCCCCACAGGACATCACCTGGCAAGCTTTGCAGTGGAACCCCCAAGAAAAGAGACGGGTCGGTCGCCCTAAGACCACCTGGAGACGATCCTGTGAAGAGGAAATGAAGAGCTGCAACCTGTCGCGGGGTGAATTGAAAAGGCTGCCCAGAATCGAGTGCACTGGAGGTCTGTTGCAGAGGTCCTTTGTTCCACGGGGAATCCAAGGAATTAAGCAAGTAAGCAAGCCAGATTAGCTTGGCACCATCGAGCGCTAAGCTAATCATGCACTACCCTTGAATTATCATGGGTGATCCATTTCCTGCTGAAACTGGGGCCAAATGGGTTAAAATCAGGCCATTTGCAGACTACAGTGTATCCCCTTTCCTCCAGGGAGCATACTTTGTTGCAACACAATTGTTCGCAATCCACATTTTAAAAAAATCAACATGAAAAAAAAAAACTGTTCTGCCAGACTGTACACAGATACCATAAAGCGCATCATAAAAAAATTGGTGAAACTTACAAGAGATATTTATCGAGTGGAAACTTGGCAGTGCGGATCCCTTGCTCTTTAGCCCGTGCGAGTGAAACAGGTTTCTCGTAGACCTTGTCCACAAAACCACCCACAATGTACACATCGTCATAGTTCACCTGCTGAAGTTCATCTTTTGCATGTGGTGTAAGGTACACAAGGTTCTTGCGGGGATACAACTCCAGGTAACTCTTGTCCGTCATTGTGCCCAAGAAGTTCTGACCACAAAGGTGCTGACGCTTCAATTTTGACAGTATCATGCCTGATGGGTCAAGGGAGGTAAATATAAGGTGGAAAGGGTCCATGTGGGAGCGGTTTATGGAGTAGCACACACACAGTTGGTCCACCAGGTTCTGGCAGTCTTGCGGACGCATGAACTGTTCATAACCCATGTCAAAAACCAGAGGCTGACCAAACAGCATGGCTCGAGCAAGTCGACTGTTGCCCACCTATACAGCAGATAGCAAAACAAAATCAAATGTATCACAGTGTGATTAACCCATTTCATCCTGAGGCTGACTTTTTTTTTTTAATTTAAAAAGTGCTTATTGTCCTAAGAGAGCTACACTGCAGATTAGGAGCTAGCTCAGCCATTTTAGTACAGATTAGGAGCTAGCTCAACCATTTTAGTACAGCTTAGGAGCTAGCTCAACCATTTTAGTACAAATTAGGAGCTAGCTCAACCGTTTTAATTCAAGGGTGGTGCCAGAATAGCTTGGCACCTTAGGTGCCAAGCTATTCTGGCACCACCCTTGAACTATCATAATCAAATTTATTTCAATCAATGGATGTATCAGGAAGAAAAGGGTTTTAAAGGGACGCCTAAATGTTGTCCTCCTGCTAACAGGCTGACCTTATAATTGCTTCTTCTTAAATTGAGATAACTCCCATATAGATTGTCTCAAAAATTCACAGCAGACAATCTGGTACAAATCGTCTACAGCTAAAACTTGAAGTTGGACTGTGACAGCCATAAACTAAAATCTGAACAAGCGTAAATAAATTAATATAGACAGATAAATAAATAAGTAAATAAATAAATAAATAATCTACAATCAACACACCACATTTATTGTAGTATCGTGGATTTTTAATGAAAAGGTGTTCTTTGCAACTTTCTTATGATCCTCTTCATATTCTTTTGTGGACTCCTGCATCTGTTGTTGCTGTTGTTCTGCAGCCTGTGCTAACTCCTGCTTCTTTTTTTTTTTGTTTCTTCTTTTTCTGAAACTGCTCCTTTATATGGAGATACCTGTAGTATTTAAGGCGCCGTGACTTTCCCAATGAGAATGCATGAAGCCAATTCTCATTAGTCATTTCTTCTGGAACCTGAGGACATACAACAGAATAAAAGTGTTGAATAAGTTAATTATAGAAATAGCCAGTACATACACAGGGGTTAACATGCTACAAAAGATCACACATAGACATACATGTATCAAGGAGACAGTAGTAATCATGCAGAAATGATGATGAAAAATATATAATATACATACAAACACTATGAATTACATGTAATACCAATCTTATAACGTACGACAGAATGCTCAGTACACAGATGGCGCAAGTAATAGCAATCGTAACAATAAAATGTAATGTTTACATAGCGTGGGCATAAAAATTATCTTTACAAAATATATGTACATGTCAGGCTTTCCCTTAGGATTTAAAATTATTCATCATCAGAATGGACAGTTTGACCCAAAAAATCTGTCCCAGGCCCTTTACAGTCCATTGCTTAGTTTAAACATGACCGTGCACTGAACGCAAGGCTGTAGGTGTACCTCGTACACCAAGAGCATAGGAAGCACGGTGAGGTGAGGTGCGTGTTACTTACTTACTTACGCCTGTCACCCCTCCCAGGGTATAGGCCGTCGACGAGAGGCCTCCAGCGACTCCTGTCCTGTGCTTCTCCTTCAATTTTACTCCAGGTGGTTCCCAGTCTCTTGATGTCTGCTTGGAGGTCTCGACGCCAGGTGTTTCTCGGCCTGCCTCTTTTCCTCTTTCCCTGGGGGTTCCATGACAATGATTGCCTAGTGATACTGGAAGCTGGCTTTCTCAGACTGTGACCAATCCATCCCCATTTTCTTCGACCAATTTCATTCTCTGCTGTTATCTGCTCTGTTCTCTCCCAGAGTCTGACATTGCTGTTCTTCTCTGGCCAGTGGTTTTCAAAATTCTTCTAAGGCATCAGTTTATGAAGATCTGTACTCTGTTCACTGTGGTTTTTGTCAATCTCCAAGTCTCTGCTCCATATAGGAGAACTACTTTTACGTTGGAGTTGAAAATACGGACTTTGGTGTGTTGTGACAGCTCTCTGGAACTCCACACTTTTTTCAACTGGAGAAAGGCTGCTCTGGCTTTACCGATTCATGCTCTGACATCTGCAACAGTGCCACCTTTTTTGTCTATGATACTCCCGAGATAGGTGAAGGACTCCACCTCCTCCAACAGGGTGCCAGCAAACAAGACTGGTTCTTCCCTGGTTGCATTCAGCCTCATTGTCTTTGTTTTCTATTTGTGGATGGTGAGGCCCACTTGGGACGAGATGTCAGCAAGCCTCGTGGTCTTGTCCTGCATTTGTTGATGAGTGTGGGACAGTAAAACCAAGTTGTCTGCAAAATCCCTCGCGCTGGGACCATACGGTGTTGAGGCGCGTCCCCTGGGTGGTGGATAGGGGGTCCCTCGTGAGAGGGGTGCACCGAATGAAATAAGGTGCCGTGAACCAACATGGTCTAAGGGAAGGTGACCCCAACAGAAAACCCCTGGTCCTCCTAGAAAGGGGGTTTGGTGTGGGGGTAGCTTCCCCACCCTGTAAATAAGGAAATAGCTACAAAAACGCCGACGAAAAGACAAACAGCAATTTCTTTCCTGGAGGAGGAAGGTTCTTCTACCAGAAGATTTATGACGTCCTGTGGTGAAAGCCGGAAGTCTTCGGAAGCCACAGGACCGAGCCGCCTCTCTCTATCCAGGGACACAACCATGGGCACATGGAATGTCAAGACCATGTACCAGAGCGGCAAGGCCGCCCAGATAGCAGCGGAAATGCAAAAGTACAACCTTTCCCTGCTAGGTATCAGTGAAGCCAGATGGACGCAGTCTGGCCAGAAAAGGCTGTTAAGTGGGGAGATGATTCTGTATCCAGGTCATGAAGAGGAGAATGCCCCCCATACAGAAGGAGTAGCATTCATGCTGTCACCAGTGGAACAGAGAGCGCTGATGGGCTGGGAACCTCTTGGGCCAAGAATTATCACAGCAGCTTTTAGACCCAAGAAAAAGATCAAGCTGAACGTCATCCAGTGTTATGCGCCCACTAATGACAGTGACGAGGAAGAGAAACAAGAGTTCTACGACCGACTCCAGAGTGCTGTGGACAAATGTGCGGAGCGAGACATCACCATAGTCATGGGTGATTTTAATGCCAAAATAGGTAAGGACAACACCGGATACGAAGAGGTGATGGGGAGACAGGGACTAGGGGAGATGAGTGAGAATGGGGAGAGGTTCGTAGACTTTTGTGCTCTAAACAGACTTGTCATTGGAGGCAGCATCTTCCCACACAGAAAAATACACAAAGCAACTTGGGTCTCACCTGACCATACTATAGAGAACCAAACAGACCATATCTGCATTAGCAAGAAATTTAGAAGATCCCTTCAAGATGTTCAAGTGAGAAGGGGAGCAGATGTCGCCTCAGACCACCATCTGCTTACCTTAAAAATAAAGCTCGAGTTAAAGAAAAGCCGCACAGAGACAACAAGAAGACAGTGCTATAATGTAGGCCTACTGAGAGAGACTGGAGTTAGAGAAGAGTTCAAACTGGTGCTGTCCAACCGGTTTCAAGCGCTACAGGAGCTAGTAAATGAAGAGGTGGCGATCACCACAGAGCAGCAGTGGAGGGCAGTTAGAGAGGCGTTGAACTCAACCTGCAAAGACACTGTAGGGTTCAGGAAACACCATCACAAGGACTGGCTGTCCGCACAGACCTTGAAGAAGATAGAAGTGAGGAAGCAGAAGAAAGCAGTTGTCAACAACAGTCGCACAAGAGCAGCCAAAGCAAGTGCACAGGAGGAATACTCAGAAGCCAACCGCGAGGTGAAGAGGAGTATCAGCGCAGACAAGAAGGCCTACACAGACAGCCTGGCAGCAGAGGCAGAAAAGGCAGCAGGCAGCGGCAACATGAAACAGCTCTACGACATTACCAGAAGATTGTCGGACAAGTATGGTTGATTGATTGATTGTACATTGCTTAACGTCCCGACAGCAACAAGGCTTTCTCAGGACGTGCCTGCACTGCTTGTGAAAAAAAACAACCAACTAAACAGAACATTGAATGTATGTATGTCGCCAGCCGGTCAAACACATTAAATAAACCTAACACATGGGGCCTAAATAAAGCTAAGACCATTTAGCAACACACATCCAATATCAAGAGCTACAGGCAGTGCAGACAGTAGGAAGAGTTTAAAAAAGGCAAATACAGGTGAATGGACCTCGGGTAGACAGAAACACATGCCCCAGAATAGAGAGAAAACCCCACCCTGTGGGGCTGACCAGGGTGACCCTGGGAACTAAAAAATACCTAACCCCACCCAAGTCCCCCAGGGCAGACCCGGGTGGGGTCGGACAAGTATGGCCATACAGAAAGACCAGTAAAAGACAAAGAAGGCAAGCCTATTGCAGACAGAGCAGACCAACTCGACAGATGGGCCGAGTATTTTGAAGAGTTACTGAACAGACCCAGCCCACCCGACCCCCCAGACATCCAGCCAGCAGAGACCGACCTACCCATCAGCTGTGACAGACCCAGCTGGGAAGAGATCAGAAGAGCAGTGGCATTTTTGAAGAACGGCAAAGCAGCAGGGCCAGATGGCATCCCAGTGGAGTCTTTGAAAGCAGACCTAGAGACAACAGTAGAGCTGCTGTACCCACTGTTTGGAAAGATCTGGGAAGAGGAGGTGATGCTAGCTGACTGGAAGGAGGGGTACCTAACCAAGCTTCCCAAGAAAGGCAACCTCAGCAAGTGTTCCAACTACAGAGGAATCACCTTGCTGTCAGTACCAGGAAAGGTCTTCAACAGGATCATCCTGGAGAGAATGAAGAGCTCCGTTATCCCCCAGCTGAAAGACCAGCAAGCAGGATTCAGGAAAAACCGATCATGTACAGACCAGATCGCCACTCTCCGCATCATCGTGGAACAGTCTCTGGAGTGGAGCTCCCCGCTGTACGTCAGCTTTGTGGATTACGAGGAAGCATTTGACAGCGTGGACCGAGAGACTCTGTGGAAACTCCTACGACACCACAGTGTACCCACAAAGCTCGTCCGCCTGATCAAGAGCAGCTACGATGGCATGACATGTCGTGTGATCCACGAAGGCAGTTCACCAGGGAGCTCCAGGTCAGAACTTGTGTCAGGCAGGGGTGTTTGCTGTCTCCGTTCCTCTTCCTACTTGCCATAGACTGGGTCATGAAGAGGACCACAGAGCACAGATGAAGTGGAATACAGTGGACACTGTGGACACAGCTTGACGACCTCTATTTTGCAGATGACTTGGCTTTACTGTCACACACTCATCAACGAATGCAGGACAAGACCACGAGGCTTGCTGACATCTCGTCCCAAGGGGGCCTCACCATCCACAAACAGAAATCAAAGACAATGAGGCTGAACACAACCAAGGAAGAACCAGTCTTGCTTGCTGGCACCCCGTTGGAGGAGGTGGAGTCCTTCACCTATCTCGGGAGCACCATAGACAAAAAAGGCGGCACTGATGCAGATGTCAGAGCACGAATCGATAAAGCCAGAGCAGCCTTTCTCCAGTTGAAAAAAGTGTGGAGTTCCAGAGAGCTGTCACAACACACCCAAGTCCGGATTTTCAACTCCAACGTAAAAGCAGTTCTCCTATATGGAGCAGAGACATGGAGATTGACAAAAACCACATTCAACAGAGTACAGATCTTCATAAACAGTTGCCTTAGATGAATTTTGAAAATCCACTGGCCAGAGAAGATCAGCAACGTCAGACTCTGGGAAAGAACAGAGCAGATAACAGCAGAGAATGAAATTGAGCGAAGAAGATGGGGATGGATTGGTCACAGTCTGAGAAAGCCAGCTTCCAGTATCACTAGGCAGGCATTGTCATGGAACCCCCAGGGAAAGAGAAAAAGAGGCAGGCCGAGAAACACCTGGCGTCAAGACCTCCAAGCAGACATCAAGAGACTGTGAACCACCTGGAGTAAAATCGAAGGAGAAGCACAGGACAGGAGTCGCTGGAGGTCTCTTGTCGACGGCCTATACCCTGGGAGGGGTGACAGGCGTAAGTAAGTCCGCAAAATCGAGGTCGTCAAGCTCTGTCCACAGTGTCCACTGTATTCCACTCCGTCTGTGCTCTGTGGTCCTTTTCATGACCCAGTCTATACTTACTTTACTTACGCCTGTCACCCCTACCCGGGTATAGGCCGTCGACGAGAGACCTCCAGCAACTTCTGTCCTGTGCTTCTCCTTCGATTCTACTCCAGGTGGTTCCCAGTCTCTTGATGTCTGCTTGGAGGTCTCGACGCCAGGAGTTTCTCGGCCTACCTCTTTTCCTCTTTCCCTGGGGGTTCCATGACAATGCCTAGATTAGTCTCTGCTGGTCTTGGCCCTGACCTACCAGTGTCCACCTCTGCATACAGCTTGACCACAGGTGTTTTGAAAGCACAAATCTCACACCTTACGCTAAGCTGACAGGCAGTGCCCCACTTTTTCTCTGTGGCATAGCTAAAATGTGGCAAGTGTCCGTCGTCGCTTTCGTCGGCATGCTGTGAGATGGCTGTGTTGAAGAGAGCGATGACTCGGTTCATGTCCACTAGTCTGTTTTTTACAACTGAAACTTTTCCTTCTTCTGTTTTAGGCAGCATGCTGGAACGCAGCTTGTATGCAGGATGCAACAAAATGGCAGACCCTGACGCAGGCTGCTTGATATCAATGGTGCTGTCTGCAGACACGCTGGCTCCTGGATCGCTGCTGCTGGGCTCCACCTTGGCTCTGGCACCCATCCAAGCTCTGTTGCCTGCCTGGAACTGGGTTCCATATCCACGCCGGTGGCGATGAGCTGGCATGATAAAAGAAATAGCTGTAAGTGTGTTGCTCTGTAACTGGGGAGCTGTGACTGCAGTCTAGGCTGTAGTCAAAGTCAGCCAGTTTGTGTGACACAATAGACCTATATACCAGCTGCACACAGACAACCCAGCCCTACATGCTCTGTCACTTGTGTACCAAATTTCAGGCCCATCTGAGCAGATTTGAGGCGTTAAAATCTGTATTTCAAAATAGATCTGGTTTGAGCTGAAAAAGGGGAGACAATCTGCTGCTAGTCTAGAAAAGGGTGTCTTTTGGTAAATGGCCACTACAGCTAAACGCAGAAACGTGAAGCACTGATCTTTAGTAGGTTACTTATACAGTTTGTAGCTGATGACAACTAGAATGGTTTTGGGGGAAATGGAAGTAAAATTAGGGGACTGGCAGACTTAGCAATTTGAGCAAAGCGTAAAATAGGCTGACTTCACGGGGGGTGGGGTTGAAAAAAATCTGCAAGTAGTGACTTTTCAAGCAGGTGGCCACAATGTTTCATTTTTCTACATTTAGACATGTGGCTGTAATCGCGTGTCAAATTTCAGGACATTCTGAACATATTTTCTGAGTTTTCAGCAACATTGAAAATCAGACATTCTGCAGAGCAGTACTCAGGCTAAAGGCTGACCGTGGCAAAACAGGTGACCCATTTCATTTGGCCACTGTACCCATCAATATTGTGGTACATCAATGCCGTTTGAACTGCAGGCACGGCGGAGGGCATTGTTGGCTGTGATAACAGTTTTAGGAGAAAAAACGTGATCCGTGTTCTCTTTCAGGTCACGTTACGCATTTAAATTGGGCAGTTCAGGCAGTAAGAGGACCGGTGTTTTTAAAAATAATTTTTGGCCTTGTTTGAAAATTTGTAGTAGGGCTGGATGTTGGAATTTGCTGGAAATTTCTGGTTAGATGAAAGGAGACATGTTAGGTGCTTCGATTCATACCATCCTGAGCTTCTCCAGTGAACAATTGTGGGCCTATGTTGAGTTGCCTTTGACGTAGTGATTTGAGGGGCACGCTGATTTCAGCTGTGCTTGGGTGTGGGGTTGGTAAGGAACCAGTTTCATAGCCAAGAAATGAGACGGGTCATGTGCTGTTTTTTTTGGTATTTTGTGCATGGCAAATGTGCAGCTGGTGGGCAGGAGTGTTTTTTAGGGAATTGAACAATTAGGGGATGACTGGGACTGACTAAGGCTAAGAGACTGGACAGTAGGGAAAGAGCACTGTGGTCCGTGGCCTGTCAGGTCGCGTACATGGGACAGCTAGCAGACGATGCAAGAGAGGTAGGTGCGATTTTTTGCTTCTTTCTGTTTCAAAATAGCTCACTGACCCAGGGAATCATAAGATTTGGAGTAGTTTTGTGAATTTTAAGGAACTTTGACCATCGAGAGGGGGGCAGGGTAGCAAAAACGGTCACAATTTGACACTCTTTTTGCTTACTTTCTGTTTGACAGTTTACAAAATGGAGCAAGCGACGCTTGAACGATTTAGGCTTTGTTTGGAACAAGTGCCAGGGTGGCAGGTGGCACCAAATGGGTGTTGCAGGCTATATAGGGGTGGGGACAGGGGGGATGGGTATGCGCATTTAAATTACTGTGACCCTAGAACAATTTCCAAAAATCTAAAATTCTAACCAACCAACAACACCCCCCCCCCCCCCCCCCCACACACACACACACACACACACACACACCCTCTCCTCACCCCCAGGATACATTCTAGCAAGCAATGGCCTGGCTGGCAAGCAAGCAAGCAAACAAACAAACAAACAAACAAACAAACAAACAAACTAATAAGCAAGCCAAAAAGTAATGAAAAACTTACAGGGTCACTTATTTCGTGCGAGGCCGTATTGATGCTCTGGCACATCTAGCTGGTCCTTCTTGTAGGGGTCGGCTGTCTTGCTGGCAAGGAAGCGCAGTGTTTTTCTGGCACGGTTTGCACATTCACGCGATTTCCTTGATGCTGAGTTCTGGTATGCCTTGTTGTAAACACATTGTCTCTGTTTTGATTGCAGGAAACTGTTAGTTTCTGGGCCCAGTGTGACACCTACATTGTTCAACATCATATGCAGTCCTTTCCCCTCACCGTTGTTGACACACAACACTGTTGCATGGGGCCTCCCAGCAAAGGTGCGTGAGTACTTGACATTTTTGGGTGACCTCACACTGAACGCTCTGTTGACAGCTTCATTTTTTTGAGTGTTGGTGCCTAGCCTAAGTTTCACAGCAGCTTCTGAGCTCAACATGATCCCTAGAGCATCCTTCATTTGCACTTTGTCCTTGTCATTAAGAAGAATGTCTGTTATGCCCCGAGGGCCTAGAAAAATAGACCTCTTGACCCAATTGTCCAGTTCGTTACCTGAACATGTGCTGGTCTCCCCTAGTCGAATGCATCCAGAACAGTCCCCACCGTAGCAGTTGATGATAACGTCTCTGTGCTCCGGCAGCATGCTCTGTAGCACACTCTTGTCTCCACCACTGGCTTGGACGCAGTTCTTCACAACATGCAAACATCGGTTGCCTAAGTCATTGATCAGCTGCCTTTTGGCCTCAGTCTTCTGCGTTTTAGTCCGACATTGTGGGAACATGTCAGCGCTAAACACTATGTGCGAATTTGCATAGCGCTTCATGCTCTCAGCAAGGTGGGTTGGGTCAGCTTGTCTCTCTACACAAATGTCAGGAAACACAGTCCGCAGGCCTGTCTGCAGGCCCTTAGCACAGCGAGTATCACCATCACTTGTCACAAAATCCACCTTTGTATTTGCAGCAGCAAGAGACTGTCCAAGGCGTTCACCCAGGACTTCCTCTGACAAGGGCATTACTTCATCGGTGTCAGCACAGCAATTGTGATCATTACCAGGACACAACGCGTCCTTTCCTTTGGAGCGCAGTCTGGCACCAACTATGCACAACTTATTCTGGTAAGCTAAGCCGACAATGTACTTGTTGGGGCTGTCTGTCTCTATGGCCGTGGTAATCGCTTGAGAGGCACTTTGCCCACACTTGCGTCTGTTGGCACGCGATGAAGAATTGTATCGCGTGTCAACAGACACATTCTGGATGGAGCCATCCGGCTTGCGTACTGTTTCTAATTTGGCTCTCATGTCTCTTTCGTTCAGTTCACTGGTTTTCTTGCTGACATATTCAGCGGCTCTCTGCATGCCAGTTCTACATGGGACAGGCATGTTGAGGCCAGCGCAGAGAGTCTGCACTTTCGCTGGCCCGATGCTGGTGTTCTGTGTCGTAATGGCCAGTCCTAGATTAGTCTCTGCTGGTCTTGGCCCTGACCTACCAGTGTCCACCTCTGCATACAGCTTGACCACAGGTGTTTTGAAAGCACAAATCTCACACCTTACGCTAAGCTGACAGGCAGTGCCCCACTTTTTCTCTGTGGCATAGCTAAAATGTGGCAAGTGTCCGTCGTCGCTTTCGTCGGCATGCTGTGAGATGGCTGTGTTGAAGAGAGCGATGACTCGGTTCATGTCCACTAGTCTGTTTTTTACAACTGAAACTTTTCCTTCTTCTGTTTTAGGCAGCATGCTGGAACGCAGCTTGTATGCAGGATGCAACAAAATGGCAGTCCCTGACGCAGGCTGCTTGATATCAATGGTGCTGTCTGCAGACACGCTGGCTCCTGGATCGCTGCTGCTGGGCTCCACCTTGGCTCTGGCACCCATCCAAGCTCTGTTGCCTGCCTGGAACTGGGTTCCATATCCACGCCGGTGGCGATGAGCTGGCATGATAAAAGAAATAGCTGTAAGTGTGTTGCTCTGTAACTGGGGAGCTGTGACTGCAGTCTAGGCTGTAGTCAAAGTCAGCCAGTTTGTGTGACACAATAGACCTATATACCAGCTGCACACAGACAACCCAGCCCTACATGCTCTGTCACTTGTGTACCAAATTTCAGGCCCATCTGAGCAGATTTGAGGCGTTAAAATCTGTATTTCAAAATAGATCTGGTTTGAGCTGAAAAAGGGGAGACAATCTGCTGCTAGTCTAGAAAAGGGTGTCTTTTGGTAAATGGCCACTACAGCTAAACGCAGAAACGTGAAGCACTGATCTTTAGTAGGTTACTTATACAGTTTGTAGCTGATGACAACTAGAATGGTTTTGGGGGAAATGGAAGTAAAATTAGGGGACTGGCAGACTTAGCAATTTGAGCAAAGCGTAAAATAGGCTGACTTCACGGGGGGTGGGGTTGAAAAAAATCTGCAAGTAGTGACTTTTCAAGCAGGTGGCCACAATGTTTCATTTTTCTACATTTAGACATGTGGCTGTAATCGCGTGTCAAATTTCAGGACATTCTGAACATATTTTCTGAGTTTTCAGCAACATTGAAAATCAGACATTCTGCAGAGCAGTACTCAGGCTAAAGGCTGACCGTGGCAAAACAGGTGACCCATTTCATTTGGCCACTGTACCCATCAATATTGTGGTACATCAATGCCGTTTGAACTGCAGGCACGGCGGAGGGCATTGTTGGCTGTGATAACAGTTTTAGGAGAAAAAACGTGATCCGTGTTCTCTTTCAGGTCACGTTACGCATTTAAATTGGGCAGTTCAGGCAGTAAGAGGACCGGTGTTTTTAAAAATAATTTTTGGCCTTGTTTGAAAATTTGTAGTAGGGCTGGATGTTGGAATTTGCTGGAAATTTCTGGTTAGATGAAAGGAGACATGTTAGGTGCTTCGATTCATACCATCCTGAGCTTCTCCAGTGAACAATTGTGGGCCTATGTTGAGTTGCCTTTGACGTAGTGATTTGAGGGGCACGCTGATTTCAGCTGTGCTTGGGTGTGGGGTTGGTAAGGAACCAGTTTCATAGCCAAGAAATGAGACGGGTCATGTGCTGTTTTTTTTGGTATTTTGTGCATGGCAAATGTGCAGCTGGTGGGCAGGAGTGTTTTTTAGGGAATTGAACAATTAGGGGATGACTGGGACTGACTAAGGCTAAGAGACTGGACAGTAGGGAAAGAGCACTGTGGTCCGTGGCCTGTCAGGTCGCGTACATGGGACAGCTAGCAGACGATGCAAGAGAGGTAGGTGCGATTTTTTGCTTCTTTCTGTTTCAAAATAGCTCACTGACCCAGGGAATCATAAGATTTGGAGTAGTTTTGTGAATTTTAAGGAACTTTGACCATCGAGAGGGGGGCAGGGTAGCAAAAACGGTCACAATTTGACACTCTTTTTGCTTACTTTCTGTTTGACAGTTTACAAAATGGAGCAAGCGACGCTTGAACGATTTAGGCTTTGTTTGGAACAAGTGCCAGGGTGGCAGGTGGCACCAAATGGGTGTTGCAGGCTATATAGGGGTGGGGACAGGGGGGATGGGTATGCGCATTTAAATTACTGTGACCCTAGAACAATTTCCAAAAATCTAAAATTCTAACCAACCAACAACACCCCCCCCCCCCCCCCCCCCACACACACACACACACACACACACACCCTCTCCTCACCCCCAGGATACATTCTAGCAAGCAATGGCCTGGCTGGCAAGCAAGCAAGCAAACAAACAAACAAACAAACAAACAAACAAACAAACTAATAAGCAAGCCAAAAAGTAATGAAAAACTTACAGGGTCACTTATTTCGTGCGAGGCCGTATTGATGCTCTGGCACATCTAGCTGGTCCTTCTTGTAGGGGTCGGCTGTCTTGCTGGCAAGGAAGCGCAGTGTTTTTCTGGCACGGTTTGCACATTCACGCGATTTCCTTGATGCTGAGTTCTGGTATGCCTTGTTGTAAACACATTGTCTCTGTTTTGATTGCAGGAAACTGTTAGTTTCTGGGCCCAGTGTGACACCTACATTGTTCAACATCATATGCAGTCCTTTCCCCTCACCGTTGTTGACACACAACACTGTTGCATGGGGCCTCCCAGCAAAGGTGCGTGAGTACTTGACATTTTTGGGTGACCTCACACTGAACGCTCTGTTGACAGCTTCATTTTTTTGAGTGTTGGTGCCTAGCCTAAGTTTCACAGCAGCTTCTGAGCTCAACATGATCCCTAGAGCATCCTTCATTTGCACTTTGTCCTTGTCATTAAGAAGAATGTCTGTTATGCCCCGAGGGCCTAGAAAAATAGACCTCTTGACCCAATTGTCCAGTTCGTTACCTGAACATGTGCTGGTCTCCCCTAGTCGAATGCATCCAGAACAGTCCCCACCGTAGCAGTTGATGATAACGTCTCTGTGCTCCGGCAGCATGCTCTGTAGCACACTCTTGTCTCCACCACTGGCTTGGACGCAGTTCTTCACAACATGCAAACATCGGTTGCCTAAGTCATTGATCAGCTGCCTTTTGGCCTCAGTCTTCTGCGTTTTAGTCCGACATTGTGGGAACATGTCAGCGCTAAACACTATGTGCGAATTTGCATAGCGCTTCATGCTCTCAGCAAGGTGGGTTGGGTCAGCTTGTCTCTCTACACAAATGTCAGGAAACACAGTCCGCAGGCCTGTCTGCAGGCCCTTAGCACAGCGAGTATCACCATCACTTGTCACAAAATCCACCTTTGTATTTGCAGCAGCAAGAGACTGTCCAAGGCGTTCACCCAGGACTTCCTCTGACAAGGGCATTACTTCATCGGTGTCAGCACAGCAATTGTGATCATTACCAGGACACAACGCGTCCTTTCCTTTGGAGCGCAGTCTGGCACCAACTATGCACAACTTATTCTGGTAAGCTAAGCCGACAATGTACTTGTTGGGGCTGTCTGTCTCTATGGCCGTGGTAATCGCTTGAGAGGCACTTTGCCCACACTTGCGTCTGTTGGCACGCGATGAAGAATTGTATCGCGTGTCAACAGACACATTCTGGATGGAGCCATCCGGCTTGCGTACTGTTTCTAATTTGGCTCTCATGTCTCTTTCGTTCAGTTCACTGGTTTTCTTGCTGACATATTCAGCGGCTCTCTGCATGCCAGTTCTACATGGGACAGGCATGTTGAGGCCAGCGCAGAGAGTCTGCACTTTCGCTGGCCCGATGCTGGTGTTCTGTGTCGTAATGGCCAGTCCTAGATTAGTCTCTGCTGGTCTTGGCCCTGACCTACCAGTGTCCACCTCTGCATACAGCTTGACCACAGGTGTTTTGAAAGCACAAATCTCACACCTTACGCTAAGCTGACAGGCAGTGCCCCACTTTTTCTCTGTGGCATAGCTAAAATGTGGCAAGTGTCCGTCGTCGCTTTCGTCGGCATGCTGTGAGATGGCTGTGTTGAAGAGAGCGATGACTCGGTTCATGTCCACTAGTCTGTTTTTTACAACTGAAACTTTTCCTTCTTCTGTTTTAGGCAGCATGCTGGAACGCAGCTTGTATGCAGGATGCAACAAAATGGCAGTCCCTGACGCAGGCTGCTTGATATCAATGGTGCTGTCTGCAGACACGCTGGCTCCTGGATCGCTGCTGCTGGGCTCCACCTTGGCTCTGGCACCCATCCAAGCTCTGTTGCCTGCCTGGAACTGGGTTCCATATCCACGCCGGTGGCGATGAGCTGGCATGATAAAAGAAATAGCTGTAAGTGTGTTGCTCTGTAACTGGGGAGCTGTGACTGCAGTCTAGGCTGTAGTCAAAGTCAGCCAGTTTGTGTGACACAATAGACCTATATACCAGCTGCACACAGACAACCCAGCCCTACATGCTCTGTCACTTGTGTACCAAATTTCAGGCCCATCTGAGCAGATTTGAGGCGTTAAAATCTGTATTTCAAAATAGATCTGGTTTGAGCTGAAAAAGGGGAGACAATCTGCTGCTAGTCTAGAAAAGGGTGTCTTTTGGTAAATGGCCACTACAGCTAAACGCAGAAACGTGAAGCACTGATCTTTAGTAGGTTACTTATACAGTTTGTAGCTGATGACAACTAGAATGGTTTTGGGGGAAATGGAAGTAAAATTAGGGGACTGGCAGACTTAGCAATTTGAGCAAAGCGTAAAATAGGCTGACTTCACGGGGGGTGGGGTTGAAAAAAATCTGCAAGTAGTGACTTTTCAAGCAGGTGGCCACAATGTTTCATTTTTCTACATTTAGACATGTGGCTGTAATCGCGTGTCAAATTTCAGGACATTCTGAACATATTTTCTGAGTTTTCAGCAACATTGAAAATCAGACATTCTGCAGAGCAGTACTCAGGCTAAAGGCTGACCGTGGCAAAACAGGTGACCCATTTCATTTGGCCACTGTACCCATCAATATTGTGGTACATCAATGCCGTTTGAACTGCAGGCACGGCGGAGGGCATTGTTGGCTGTGATAACAGTTTTAGGAGAAAAAACGTGATCCGTGTTCTCTTTCAGGTCACGTTACGCATTTAAATTGGGCAGTTCAGGCAGTAAGAGGACCGGTGTTTTTAAAAATAATTTTTGGCCTTGTTTGAAAATTTGTAGTAGGGCTGGATGTTGGAATTTGCTGGAAATTTCTGGTTAGATGAAAGGAGACATGTTAGGTGCTTCGATTCATACCATCCTGAGCTTCTCCAGTGAACAATTGTGGGCCTATGTTGAGTTGCCTTTGACGTAGTGATTTGAGGGGCACGCTGATTTCAGCTGTGCTTGGGTGTGGGGTTGGTAAGGAACCAGTTTCATAGCCAAGAAATGAGACGGGTCATGTGCTGTTTTTTTTGGTATTTTGTGCATGGCAAATGTGCAGCTGGTGGGCAGGAGTGTTTTTTAGGGAATTGAACAATTAGGGGATGACTGGGACTGACTAAGGCTAAGAGACTGGACAGTAGGGAAAGAGCACTGTGGTCCGTGGCCTGTCAGGTCGCGTACATGGGACAGCTAGCAGACGATGCAAGAGAGGTAGGTGCGATTTTTTGCTTCTTTCTGTTTCAAAATAGCTCACTGACCCAGGGAATCATAAGATTTGGAGTAGTTTTGTGAATTTTAAGGAACTTTGACCATCGAGAGGGGGGCAGGGTAGCAAAAACGGTCACAATTTGACACTCTTTTTGCTTACTTTCTGTTTGACAGTTTACAAAATGGAGCAAGCGACGCTTGAACGATTTAGGCTTTGTTTGGAACAAGTGCCAGGGTGGCAGGTGGCACCAAATGGGTGTTGCAGGCTATATAGGGGTGGGGACAGGGGGGATGGGTATGCGCATTTAAATTACTGTGACCCTAGAACAATTTCCAAAAATCTAAAATTCTAACCAACCAACAACACCCCCCCCCCCCCCCCCCCCCCCACACACACACACACACACACACCCTCTCCTCACCCCCAGGATACATTCTAGCAAGCAATGGCCTGGCTGGCAAGCAAGCAAGCAAACAAACAAACAAACAAACAAACAAACAAACAAACTAATAAGCAAGCCAAAAAGTAATGAAAAACTTACAGGGTCACTTATTTCGTGCGAGGCCGTATTGATGCTCTGGCACATCTAGCTGGTCCTTCTTGTAGGGGTCGGCTGTCTTGCTGGCAAGGAAGCGCAGTGTTTTTCTGGCACGGTTTGCACATTCACGCGATTTCCTTGATGCTGAGTTCTGGTATGCCTTGTTGTAAACACATTGTCTCTGTTTTGATTGCAGGAAACTGTTAGTTTCTGGGCCCAGTGTGACACCTACATTGTTCAACATCATATGCAGTCCTTTCCCCTCACCGTTGTTGACACACAACACTGTTGCATGGGGCCTCCCAGCAAAGGTGCGTGAGTACTTGACATTTTTGGGTGACCTCACACTGAACGCTCTGTTGACAGCTTCATTTTTTTGAGTGTTGGTGCCTAGCCTAAGTTTCACAGCAGCTTCTGAGCTCAACATGATCCCTAGAGCATCCTTCATTTGCACTTTGTCCTTGTCATTAAGAAGAATGTCTGTTATGCCCCGAGGGCCTAGAAAAATAGACCTCTTGACCCAATTGTCCAGTTCGTTACCTGAACATGTGCTGGTCTCCCCTAGTCGAATGCATCCAGAACAGTCCCCACCGTAGCAGTTGATGATAACGTCTCTGTGCTCCGGCAGCATGCTCTGTAGCACACTCTTGTCTCCACCACTGGCTTGGACGCAGTTCTTCACAACATGCAAACATCGGTTGCCTAAGTCATTGATCAGCTGCCTTTTGGCCTCAGTCTTCTGCGTTTTAGTCCGACATTGTGGGAACATGTCAGCGCTAAACACTATGTGCGAATTTGCATAGCGCTTCATGCTCTCAGCAAGGTGGGTTGGGTCAGCTTGTCTCTCTACACAAATGTCAGGAAACACAGTCCGCAGGCCTGTCTGCAGGCCCTTAGCACAGCGAGTATCACCATCACTTGTCACAAAATCCACCTTTGTATTTGCAGCAGCAAGAGACTGTCCAAGGCGTTCACCCAGGACTTCCTCTGACAAGGGCATTACTTCATCGGTGTCAGCACAGCAATTGTGATCATTACCAGGACACAACGCGTCCTTTCCTTTGGAGCGCAGTCTGGCACCAACTATGCACAACTTATTCTGGTAAGCTAAGCCGACAATGTACTTGTTGGGGCTGTCTGTCTCTATGGCCGTGGTAATCGCTTGAGAGGCACTTTGCCCACACTTGCGTCTGTTGGCACGCGATGAAGAATTGTATCGCGTGTCAACAGACACATTCTGGATGGAGCCATCCGGCTTGCGTACTGTTTCTAATTTGGCTCTCATGTCTCTTTCGTTCAGTTCACTGGTTTTCTTGCTGACATATTCAGCGGCTCTCTGCATGCCAGTTCTACATGGGACAGGCATGTTGAGGCCAGCGCAGAGAGTCTGCACTTTCGCTGGCCCGATGCTGGTGTTCTGTGTCGTAATGGCCAGTCCTAGATTAGTCTCTGCTGGTCTTGGCCCTGACCTACCAGTGTCCACCTCTGCATACAGCTTGACCACAGGTGTTTTGAAAGCACAAATCTCACACCTTACGCTAAGCTGACAGGCAGTGCCCCACTTTTTCTCTGTGGCATAGCTAAAATGTGGCAAGTGTCCGTCGTCGCTTTCGTCGGCATGCTGTGAGATGGCTGTGTTGAAGAGAGCGATGACTCGGTTCATGTCCACTAGTCTGTTTTTTACAACTGAAACTTTTCCTTCTTCTGTTTTAGGCAGCATGCTGGAACGCAGCTTGTATGCAGGATGCAACAAAATGGCAGTCCCTGACGCAGGCTGCTTGATATCAATGGTGCTGTCTGCAGACACGCTGGCTCCTGGATCGCTGCTGCTGGGCTCCACCTTGGCTCTGGCACCCATCCAAGCTCTGTTGCCTGCCTGGAACTGGGTTCCATATCCACGCCGGTGGCGATGAGCTGGCATGATAAAAGAAATAGCTGTAAGTGTGTTGCTCTGTAACTGGGGAGCTGTGACTGCAGTCTAGGCTGTAGTCAAAGTCAGCCAGTTTGTGTGACACAATAGACCTATATACCAGCTGCACACAGACAACCCAGCCCTACATGCTCTGTCACTTGTGTACCAAATTTCAGGCCCATCTGAGCAGATTTGAGGCGTTAAAATCTGTATTTCAAAATAGATCTGGTTTGAGCTGAAAAAGGGGAGACAATCTGCTGCTAGTCTAGAAAAGGGTGTCTTTTGGTAAATGGCCACTACAGCTAAACGCAGAAACGTGAAGCACTGATCTTTAGTAGGTTACTTATACAGTTTGTAGCTGATGACAACTAGAATGGTTTTGGGGGAAATGGAAGTAAAATTAGGGGACTGGCAGACTTAGCAATTTGAGCAAAGCGTAAAATAGGCTGACTTCACGGGGGGTGGGGTTGAAAAAAATCTGCAAGTAGTGACTTTTCAAGCAGGTGGCCACAATGTTTCATTTTTCTACATTTAGACATGTGGCTGTAATCGCGTGTCAAATTTCAGGACATTCTGAACATATTTTCTGAGTTTTCAGCAACATTGAAAATCAGACATTCTGCAGAGCAGTACTCAGGCTAAAGGCTGACCGTGGCAAAACAGGTGACCCATTTCATTTGGCCACTGTACCCATCAATATTGTGGTACATCAATGCCGTTTGAACTGCAGGCACGGCGGAGGGCATTGTTGGCTGTGATAACAGTTTTAGGAGAAAAAACGTGATCCGTGTTCTCTTTCAGGTCACGTTACGCATTTAAATTGGGCAGTTCAGGCAGTAAGAGGACCGGTGTTTTTAAAAATAATTTTTGGCCTTGTTTGAAAATTTGTAGTAGGGCTGGATGTTGGAATTTGCTGGAAATTTCTGGTTAGATGAAAGGAGACATGTTAGGTGCTTCGATTCATACCATCCTGAGCTTCTCCAGTGAACAATTGTGGGCCTATGTTGAGTTGCCTTTGACGTAGTGATTTGAGGGGCACGCTGATTTCAGCTGTGCTTGGGTGTGGGGTTGGTAAGGAACCAGTTTCATAGCCAAGAAATGAGACGGGTCATGTGCTGTTTTTTTTGGTATTTTGTGCATGGCAAATGTGCAGCTGGTGGGCAGGAGTGTTTTTTAGGGAATTGAACAATTAGGGGATGACTGGGACTGACTAAGGCTAAGAGACTGGACAGTAGGGAAAGAGCACTGTGGTCCGTGGCCTGTCAGGTCGCGTACATGGGACAGCTAGCAGACGATGCAAGAGAGGTAGGTGCGATTTTTTGCTTCTTTCTGTTTCAAAATAGCTCACTGACCCAGGGAATCATAAGATTTGGAGTAGTTTTGTGAATTTTAAGGAACTTTGACCATCGAGAGGGGGGCAGGGTAGCAAAAACGGTCACAATTTGACACTCTTTTTGCTTACTTTCTGTTTGACAGTTTACAAAATGGAGCAAGCGACGCTTGAACGATTTAGGCTTTGTTTGGAACAAGTGCCAGGGTGGCAGGTGGCACCAAATGGGTGTTGCAGGCTATATAGGGGTGGGGACAGGGGGGATGGGTATGCGCATTTAAATTACTGTGACCCTAGAACAATTTCCAAAAATCTAAAATTCTAACCAACCAACAACACCCCCCCCCCCCCCCCCCCCCACACACACACACACACACACACACACCCTCTCCTCACCCCCAGGATACATTCTAGCAAGCAATGGCCTGGCTGGCAAGCAAGCAAGCAAACAAACAAACAAACAAACAAACAAACAAACAAACTAATAAGCAAGCCAAAAAGTAATGAAAAACTTACAGGGTCACTTATTTCGTGCGAGGCCGTATTGATGCTCTGGCACATCTAGCTGGTCCTTCTTGTAGGGGTCGGCTGTCTTGCTGGCAAGGAAGCGCAGTGTTTTTCTGGCACGGTTTGCACATTCACGCGATTTCCTTGATGCTGAGTTCTGGTATGCCTTGTTGTAAACACATTGTCTCTGTTTTGATTGCAGGAAACTGTTAGTTTCTGGGCCCAGTGTGACACCTACATTGTTCAACATCATATGCAGTCCTTTCCCCTCACCGTTGTTGACACACAACACTGTTGCATGGGGCCTCCCAGCAAAGGTGCGTGAGTACTTGACATTTTTGGGTGACCTCACACTGAACGCTCTGTTGACAGCTTCATTTTTTTGAGTGTTGGTGCCTAGCCTAAGTTTCACAGCAGCTTCTGAGCTCAACATGATCCCTAGAGCATCCTTCATTTGCACTTTGTCCTTGTCATTAAGAAGAATGTCTGTTATGCCCCGAGGGCCTAGAAAAATAGACCTCTTGACCCAATTGTCCAGTTCGTTACCTGAACATGTGCTGGTCTCCCCTAGTCGAATGCATCCAGAACAGTCCCCACCGTAGCAGTTGATGATAACGTCTCTGTGCTCCGGCAGCATGCTCTGTAGCACACTCTTGTCTCCACCACTGGCTTGGACGCAGTTCTTCACAACATGCAAACATCGGTTGCCTAAGTCATTGATCAGCTGCCTTTTGGCCTCAGTCTTCTGCGTTTTAGTCCGACATTGTGGGAACATGTCAGCGCTAAACACTATGTGCGAATTTGCATAGCGCTTCATGCTCTCAGCAAGGTGGGTTGGGTCAGCTTGTCTCTCTACACAAATGTCAGGAAACACAGTCCGCAGGCCTGTCTGCAGGCCCTTAGCACAGCGAGTATCACCATCACTTGTCACAAAATCCACCTTTGTATTTGCAGCAGCAAGAGACTGTCCAAGGCGTTCACCCAGGACTTCCTCTGACAAGGGCATTACTTCATCGGTGTCAGCACAGCAATTGTGATCATTACCAGGACACAACGCGTCCTTTCCTTTGGAGCGCAGTCTGGCACCAACTATGCACAACTTATTCTGGTAAGCTAAGCCGACAATGTACTTGTTGGGGCTGTCTGTCTCTATGGCCGTGGTAATCGCTTGAGAGGCACTTTGCCCACACTTGCGTCTGTTGGCACGCGATGAAGAATTGTATCGCGTGTCAACAGACACATTCTGGATGGAGCCATCCGGCTTGCGTACTGTTTCTAATTTGGCTCTCATGTCTCTTTCGTTCAGTTCACTGGTTTTCTTGCTGACATATTCAGCGGCTCTCTGCATGCCAGTTCTACATGGGACAGGCATGTTGAGGCCAGCGCAGAGAGTCTGCACTTTCGCTGGCCCGATGCTGGTGTTCTGTGTCGTAATGGCCAGTCCTAGATTAGTCTCTGCTGGTCTTGGCCCTGACCTACCAGTGTCCACCTCTGCATACAGCTTGACCACAGGTGTTTTGAAAGCACAAATCTCACACCTTACGCTAAGCTGACAGGCAGTGCCCCACTTTTTCTCTGTGGCATAGCTAAAATGTGGCAAGTGTCCGTCGTCGCTTTCGTCGGCATGCTGTGAGATGGCTGTGTTGAAGAGAGCGATGACTCGGTTCATGTCCACTAGTCTGTTTTTTACAACTGAAACTTTTCCTTCTTCTGTTTTAGGCAGCATGCTGGAACGCAGCTTGTATGCAGGATGCAACAAAATGGCAGTCCCTGACGCAGGCTGCTTGATATCAATGGTGCTGTCTGCAGACACGCTGGCTCCTGGATCGCTGCTGCTGGGCTCCACCTTGGCTCTGGCACCCATCCAAGCTCTGTTGCCTGCCTGGAACTGGGTTCCATATCCACGCCGGTGGCGATGAGCTGGCATGATAAAAGAAATAGCTGTAAGTGTGTTGCTCTGTAACTGGGGAGCTGTGACTGCAGTCTAGGCTGTAGTCAAAGTCAGCCAGTTTGTGTGACACAATAGACCTATATACCAGCTGCACACAGACAACCCAGCCCTACATGCTCTGTCACTTGTGTACCAAATTTCAGGCCCATCTGAGCAGATTTGAGGCGTTAAAATCTGTATTTCAAAATAGATCTGGTTTGAGCTGAAAAAGGGGAGACAATCTGCTGCTAGTCTAGAAAAGGGTGTCTTTTGGTAAATGGCCACTACAGCTAAACGCAGAAACGTGAAGCACTGATCTTTAGTAGGTTACTTATACAGTTTGTAGCTGATGACAACTAGAATGGTTTTGGGGGAAATGGAAGTAAAATTAGGGGACTGGCAGACTTAGCAATTTGAGCAAAGCGTAAAATAGGCTGACTTCACGGGGGGTGGGGTTGAAAAAAATCTGCAAGTAGTGACTTTTCAAGCAGGTGGCCACAATGTTTCATTTTTCTACATTTAGACATGTGGCTGTAATCGCGTGTCAAATTTCAGGACATTCTGAACATATTTTCTGAGTTTTCAGCAACATTGAAAATCAGACATTCTGCAGAGCAGTACTCAGGCTAAAGGCTGACCGTGGCAAAACAGGTGACCCATTTCATTTGGCCACTGTACCCATCAATATTGTGGTACATCAATGCCGTTTGAACTGCAGGCACGGCGGAGGGCATTGTTGGCTGTGATAACAGTTTTAGGAGAAAAAACGTGATCCGTGTTCTCTTTCAGGTCACGTTACGCATTTAAATTGGGCAGTTCAGGCAGTAAGAGGACCGGTGTTTTTAAAAATAATTTTTGGCCTTGTTTGAAAATTTGTAGTAGGGCTGGATGTTGGAATTTGCTGGAAATTTCTGGTTAGATGAAAGGAGACATGTTAGGTGCTTCGATTCATACCATCCTGAGCTTCTCCAGTGAACAATTGTGGGCCTATGTTGAGTTGCCTTTGACGTAGTGATTTGAGGGGCACGCTGATTTCAGCTGTGCTTGGGTGTGGGGTTGGTAAGGAACCAGTTTCATAGCCAAGAAATGAGACGGGTCATGTGCTGTTTTTTTTGGTATTTTGTGCATGGCAAATGTGCAGCTGGTGGGCAGGAGTGTTTTTTAGGGAATTGAACAATTAGGGGATGACTGGGACTGACTAAGGCTAAGAGACTGGACAGTAGGGAAAGAGCACTGTGGTCCGTGGCCTGTCAGGTCGCGTACATGGGACAGCTAGCAGACGATGCAAGAGAGGTAGGTGCGATTTTTTGCTTCTTTCTGTTTCAAAATAGCTCACTGACCCAGGGAATCATAAGATTTGGAGTAGTTTTGTGAATTTTAAGGAACTTTGACCATCGAGAGGGGGGCAGGGTAGCAAAAACGGTCACAATTTGACACTCTTTTTGCTTACTTTCTGTTTGACAGTTTACAAAATGGAGCAAGCGACGCTTGAACGATTTAGGCTTTGTTTGGAACAAGTGCCAGGGTGGCAGGTGGCACCAAATGGGTGTTGCAGGCTATATAGGGGTGGGGACAGGGGGGATGGGTATGCGCATTTAAATTACTGTGACCCTAGAACAATTTCCAAAAATCTAAAATTCTAACCAACCAACAACACCCCCCCCCCCCCCCCCCCCCCCACACACACACACACACACACACCCTCTCCTCACCCCCAGGATACATTCTAGCAAGCAATGGCCTGGCTGGCAAGCAAGCAAGCAAACAAACAAACAAACAAACAAACAAACAAACAAACTAATAAGCAAGCCAAAAAGTAATGAAAAACTTACAGGGTCACTTATTTCGTGCGAGGCCGTATTGATGCTCTGGCACATCTAGCTGGTCCTTCTTGTAGGGGTCGGCTGTCTTGCTGGCAAGGAAGCGCAGTGTTTTTCTGGCACGGTTTGCACATTCACGCGATTTCCTTGATGCTGAGTTCTGGTATGCCTTGTTGTAAACACATTGTCTCTGTTTTGATTGCAGGAAACTGTTAGTTTCTGGGCCCAGTGTGACACCTACATTGTTCAACATCATATGCAGTCCTTTCCCCTCACCGTTGTTGACACACAACACTGTTGCATGGGGCCTCCCAGCAAAGGTGCGTGAGTACTTGACATTTTTGGGTGACCTCACACTGAACGCTCTGTTGACAGCTTCATTTTTTTGAGTGTTGGTGCCTAGCCTAAGTTTCACAGCAGCTTCTGAGCTCAACATGATCCCTAGAGCATCCTTCATTTGCACTTTGTCCTTGTCATTAAGAAGAATGTCTGTTATGCCCCGAGGGCCTAGAAAAATAGACCTCTTGACCCAATTGTCCAGTTCGTTACCTGAACATGTGCTGGTCTCCCCTAGTCGAATGCATCCAGAACAGTCCCCACCGTAGCAGTTGATGATAACGTCTCTGTGCTCCGGCAGCATGCTCTGTAGCACACTCTTGTCTCCACCACTGGCTTGGACGCAGTTCTTCACAACATGCAAACATCGGTTGCCTAAGTCATTGATCAGCTGCCTTTTGGCCTCAGTCTTCTGCGTTTTAGTCCGACATTGTGGGAACATGTCAGCGCTAAACACTATGTGCGAATTTGCATAGCGCTTCATGCTCTCAGCAAGGTGGGTTGGGTCAGCTTGTCTCTCTACACAAATGTCAGGAAACACAGTCCGCAGGCCTGTCTGCAGGCCCTTAGCACAGCGAGTATCACCATCACTTGTCACAAAATCCACCTTTGTATTTGCAGCAGCAAGAGACTGTCCAAGGCGTTCACCCAGGACTTCCTCTGACAAGGGCATTACTTCATCGGTGTCAGCACAGCAATTGTGATCATTACCAGGACACAACGCGTCCTTTCCTTTGGAGCGCAGTCTGGCACCAACTATGCACAACTTATTCTGGTAAGCTAAGCCGACAATGTACTTGTTGGGGCTGTCTGTCTCTATGGCCGTGGTAATCGCTTGAGAGGCACTTTGCCCACACTTGCGTCTGTTGGCACGCGATGAAGAATTGTATCGCGTGTCAACAGACACATTCTGGATGGAGCCATCCGGCTTGCGTACTGTTTCTAATTTGGCTCTCATGTCTCTTTCGTTCAGTTCACTGGTTTTCTTGCTGACATATTCAGCGGCTCTCTGCATGCCAGTTCTACATGGGACAGGCATGTTGAGGCCAGCGCAGAGAGTCTGCACTTTCGCTGGCCCGATGCTGGTGTTCTGTGTCGTAATGGCCAGTCCTAGATTAGTCTCTGCTGGTCTTGGCCCTGACCTACCAGTGTCCACCTCTGCATACAGCTTGACCACAGGTGTTTTGAAAGCACAAATCTCACACCTTACGCTAAGCTGACAGGCAGTGCCCCACTTTTTCTCTGTGGCATAGCTAAAATGTGGCAAGTGTCCGTCGTCGCTTTCGTCGGCATGCTGTGAGATGGCTGTGTTGAAGAGAGCGATGACTCGGTTCATGTCCACTAGTCTGTTTTTTACAACTGAAACTTTTCCTTCTTCTGTTTTAGGCAGCATGCTGGAACGCAGCTTGTATGCAGGATGCAACAAAATGGCAGTCCCTGACGCAGGCTGCTTGATATCAATGGTGCTGTCTGCAGACACGCTGGCTCCTGGATCGCTGCTGCTGGGCTCCACCTTGGCTCTGGCACCCATCCAAGCTCTGTTGCCTGCCTGGAACTGGGTTCCATATCCACGCCGGTGGCGATGAGCTGGCATGATAAAAGAAATAGCTGTAAGTGTGTTGCTCTGTAACTGGGGAGCTGTGACTGCAGTCTAGGCTGTAGTCAAAGTCAGCCAGTTTGTGTGACACAATAGACCTATATACCAGCTGCACACAGACAACCCAGCCCTACATGCTCTGTCACTTGTGTACCAAATTTCAGGCCCATCTGAGCAGATTTGAGGCGTTAAAATCTGTATTTCAAAATAGATCTGGTTTGAGCTGAAAAAGGGGAGACAATCTGCTGCTAGTCTAGAAAAGGGTGTCTTTTGGTAAATGGCCACTACAGCTAAACGCAGAAACGTGAAGCACTGATCTTTAGTAGGTTACTTATACAGTTTGTAGCTGATGACAACTAGAATGGTTTTGGGGGAAATGGAAGTAAAATTAGGGGACTGGCAGACTTAGCAATTTGAGCAAAGCGTAAAATAGGCTGACTTCACGGGGGGTGGGGTTGAAAAAAATCTGCAAGTAGTGACTTTTCAAGCAGGTGGCCACAATGTTTCATTTTTCTACATTTAGACATGTGGCTGTAATCGCGTGTCAAATTTCAGGACATTCTGAACATATTTTCTGAGTTTTCAGCAACATTGAAAATCAGACATTCTGCAGAGCAGTACTCAGGCTAAAGGCTGACCGTGGCAAAACAGGTGACCCATTTCATTTGGCCACTGTACCCATCAATATTGTGGTACATCAATGCCGTTTGAACTGCAGGCACGGCGGAGGGCATTGTTGGCTGTGATAACAGTTTTAGGAGAAAAAACGTGATCCGTGTTCTCTTTCAGGTCACGTTACGCATTTAAATTGGGCAGTTCAGGCAGTAAGAGGACCGGTGTTTTTAAAAATAATTTTTGGCCTTGTTTGAAAATTTGTAGTAGGGCTGGATGTTGGAATTTGCTGGAAATTTCTGGTTAGATGAAAGGAGACATGTTAGGTGCTTCGATTCATACCATCCTGAGCTTCTCCAGTGAACAATTGTGGGCCTATGTTGAGTTGCCTTTGACGTAGTGATTTGAGGGGCACGCTGATTTCAGCTGTGCTTGGGTGTGGGGTTGGTAAGGAACCAGTTTCATAGCCAAGAAATGAGACGGGTCATGTGCTGTTTTTTTTGGTATTTTGTGCATGGCAAATGTGCAGCTGGTGGGCAGGAGTGTTTTTTAGGGAATTGAACAATTAGGGGATGACTGGGACTGACTAAGGCTAAGAGACTGGACAGTAGGGAAAGAGCACTGTGGTCCGTGGCCTGTCAGGTCGCGTACATGGGACAGCTAGCAGACGATGCAAGAGAGGTAGGTGCGATTTTTTGCTTCTTTCTGTTTCAAAATAGCTCACTGACCCAGGGAATCATAAGATTTGGAGTAGTTTTGTGAATTTTAAGGAACTTTGACCATCGAGAGGGGGGCAGGGTAGCAAAAACGGTCACAATTTGACACTCTTTTTGCTTACTTTCTGTTTGACAGTTTACAAAATGGAGCAAGCGACGCTTGAACGATTTAGGCTTTGTTTGGAACAAGTGCCAGGGTGGCAGGTGGCACCAAATGGGTGTTGCAGGCTATATAGGGGTGGGGACAGGGGGGATGGGTATGCGCATTTAAATTACTGTGACCCTAGAACAATTTCCAAAAATCTAAAATTCTAACCAACCAACAACACCCCCCCCCCCCCCCCCCCCCCCACACACACACACACACACACACCCTCTCCTCACCCCCAGGATACATTCTAGCAAGCAATGGCCTGGCTGGCAAGCAAGCAAGCAAACAAACAAACAAACAAACAAACAAACAAACAAACTAATAAGCAAGCCAAAAAGTAATGAAAAACTTACAGGGTCACTTATTTCGTGCGAGGCCGTATTGATGCTCTGGCACATCTAGCTGGTCCTTCTTGTAGGGGTCGGCTGTCTTGCTGGCAAGGAAGCGCAGTGTTTTTCTGGCACGGTTTGCACATTCACGCGATTTCCTTGATGCTGAGTTCTGGTATGCCTTGTTGTAAACACATTGTCTCTGTTTTGATTGCAGGAAACTGTTAGTTTCTGGGCCCAGTGTGACACCTACATTGTTCAACATCATATGCAGTCCTTTCCCCTCACCGTTGTTGACACACAACACTGTTGCATGGGGCCTCCCAGCAAAGGTGCGTGAGTACTTGACATTTTTGGGTGACCTCACACTGAACGCTCTGTTGACAGCTTCATTTTTTTGAGTGTTGGTGCCTAGCCTAAGTTTCACAGCAGCTTCTGAGCTCAACATGATCCCTAGAGCATCCTTCATTTGCACTTTGTCCTTGTCATTAAGAAGAATGTCTGTTATGCCCCGAGGGCCTAGAAAAATAGACCTCTTGACCCAATTGTCCAGTTCGTTACCTGAACATGTGCTGGTCTCCCCTAGTCGAATGCATCCAGAACAGTCCCCACCGTAGCAGTTGATGATAACGTCTCTGTGCTCCGGCAGCATGCTCTGTAGCACACTCTTGTCTCCACCACTGGCTTGGACGCAGTTCTTCACAACATGCAAACATCGGTTGCCTAAGTCATTGATCAGCTGCCTTTTGGCCTCAGTCTTCTGCGTTTTAGTCCGACATTGTGGGAACATGTCAGCGCTAAACACTATGTGCGAATTTGCATAGCGCTTCATGCTCTCAGCAAGGTGGGTTGGGTCAGCTTGTCTCTCTACACAAATGTCAGGAAACACAGTCCGCAGGCCTGTCTGCAGGCCCTTAGCACAGCGAGTATCACCATCACTTGTCACAAAATCCACCTTTGTATTTGCAGCAGCAAGAGACTGTCCAAGGCGTTCACCCAGGACTTCCTCTGACAAGGGCATTACTTCATCGGTGTCAGCACAGCAATTGTGATCATTACCAGGACACAACGCGTCCTTTCCTTTGGAGCGCAGTCTGGCACCAACTATGCACAACTTATTCTGGTAAGCTAAGCCGACAATGTACTTGTTGGGGCTGTCTGTCTCTATGGCCGTGGTAATCGCTTGAGAGGCACTTTGCCCACACTTGCGTCTGTTGGCACGCGATGAAGAATTGTATCGCGTGTCAACAGACACATTCTGGATGGAGCCATCCGGCTTGCGTACTGTTTCTAATTTGGCTCTCATGTCTCTTTCGTTCAGTTCACTGGTTTTCTTGCTGACATATTCAGCGGCTCTCTGCATGCCAGTTCTACATGGGACAGGCATGTTGAGGCCAGCGCAGAGAGTCTGCACTTTCGCTGGCCCGATGCTGGTGTTCTGTGTCGTAATGGCCAGTCCTAGATTAGTCTCTGCTGGTCTTGGCCCTGACCTACCAGTGTCCACCTCTGCATACAGCTTGACCACAGGTGTTTTGAAAGCACAAATCTCACACCTTACGCTAAGCTGACAGGCAGTGCCCCACTTTTTCTCTGTGGCATAGCTAAAATGTGGCAAGTGTCCGTCGTCGCTTTCGTCGGCATGCTGTGAGATGGCTGTGTTGAAGAGAGCGATGACTCGGTTCATGTCCACTAGTCTGTTTTTTACAACTGAAACTTTTCCTTCTTCTGTTTTAGGCAGCATGCTGGAACGCAGCTTGTATGCAGGATGCAACAAAATGGCAGTCCCTGACGCAGGCTGCTTGATATCAATGGTGCTGTCTGCAGACACGCTGGCTCCTGGATCGCTGCTGCTGGGCTCCACCTTGGCTCTGGCACCCATCCAAGCTCTGTTGCCTGCCTGGAACTGGGTTCCATATCCACGCCGGTGGCGATGAGCTGGCATGATAAAAGAAATAGCTGTAAGTGTGTTGCTCTGTAACTGGGGAGCTGTGACTGCAGTCTAGGCTGTAGTCAAAGTCAGCCAGTTTGTGTGACACAATAGACCTATATACCAGCTGCACACAGACAACCCAGCCCTACATGCTCTGTCACTTGTGTACCAAATTTCAGGCCCATCTGAGCAGATTTGAGGCGTTAAAATCTGTATTTCAAAATAGATCTGGTTTGAGCTGAAAAAGGGGAGACAATCTGCTGCTAGTCTAGAAAAGGGTGTCTTTTGGTAAATGGCCACTACAGCTAAACGCAGAAACGTGAAGCACTGATCTTTAGTAGGTTACTTATACAGTTTGTAGCTGATGACAACTAGAATGGTTTTGGGGGAAATGGAAGTAAAATTAGGGGACTGGCAGACTTAGCAATTTGAGCAAAGCGTAAAATAGGCTGACTTCACGGGGGGTGGGGTTGAAAAAAATCTGCAAGTAGTGACTTTTCAAGCAGGTGGCCACAATGTTTCATTTTTCTACATTTAGACATGTGGCTGTAATCGCGTGTCAAATTTCAGGACATTCTGAACATATTTTCTGAGTTTTCAGCAACATTGAAAATCAGACATTCTGCAGAGCAGTACTCAGGCTAAAGGCTGACCGTGGCAAAACAGGTGACCCATTTCATTTGGCCACTGTACCCATCAATATTGTGGTACATCAATGCCGTTTGAACTGCAGGCACGGCGGAGGGCATTGTTGGCTGTGATAACAGTTTTAGGAGAAAAAACGTGATCCGTGTTCTCTTTCAGGTCACGTTACGCATTTAAATTGGGCAGTTCAGGCAGTAAGAGGACCGGTGTTTTTAAAAATAATTTTTGGCCTTGTTTGAAAATTTGTAGTAGGGCTGGATGTTGGAATTTGCTGGAAATTTCTGGTTAGATGAAAGGAGACATGTTAGGTGCTTCGATTCATACCATCCTGAGCTTCTCCAGTGAACAATTGTGGGCCT